>JAJOOS010003153.1:0-19762 GCA_029582725.1 Solanum chiquidenum | reverse complement strand
CTTTTTTACCCTTAATGAAATGATTTACAACCACACAAATTTCTATCATTCATTTTGGACCACAAGTTTTAAAAGTCTTTCCATTTTTCTTAAAGTTTGTGCCAAATCAAAGTACATCATATAAAATGGGACGGAGGGAGTATTAAATAGGATTCCTAGTTGAAGTAGAATTTGGTTCTAATTTTCCAACTTCTATAAATAGACCCTTAGGGCTATATTGTAAGGAGTTCGACATTATTATAGTGTACAAGAGCAAGTTCCATCGTTTGTAATAGGTTTCACTTTTCTAACTCTTCTTATTTCTGAAAATCGCATGAACAATTGTATTTTGTGGTTTTCTAATATTATGAGTGGGTAAACGCCCTAGTTCTGGGGCTATAGCTACGGATTGAATGTTGATTATTTAAGGTTTTTGAATTAATTATTGGTTGTCATTATAAGTTACTTCTATATTCTTGTTTTAGTATTTTATGCTTGCGCACCATAAGATAAATCTATTGTATATTCTTAAAATTGAGAGAGGAGAGGGTAGATAGACTAGAGAATATAGAAAGCTCGATCATCTATTGTGAGTTGATGTGTGTTCAGGAGTGACGCCCGGACGAACAACTTGTTTGGTTACGAAACAGAATGAAATATAAATGCTCGCCAATTAGGCCTGCTATCCCCACTCAACGATGTAGTTAGACAACTAACTGGAGTAGGCGACTAGAGGTCGAAAGACCCGACTCATACAATTAACCCTGCAAACCAGTAACTTGATAACCAAAATTAGTTCATTGCCTAAGATAGGATACATGAAATCCATTGCATGTTGCAACCTTGGAATTATCTTTTACTTGCTTGAAACATCATTTTAAAGTCGTTCACAATTAGTTACTTTTATTTATTGCATAACTCGTAGTAGTAGTTAATAATCATCCAACTCTTTTAAAGGGTTACTTTTGTTTGATTGTGGAATTAAGTTGTTAATTATAAGTTGATCATAAGTCCCTTGGGAACGAAAACTTGTTTCTAAAAGAAACTATATTACTTGAGCAACCACGTACACTTGCGTGTATATTGGGGAGCAACACTCACAACTTCTGAAATGGTTTCACATGAAAATATTTTACTAATAGATAATATTTTTTTTAATGAATCTAGGTTTTCACGTGGAAAACTAACAAATTTTATTGGGAACAAGCTCACAACTTCTGAATATGAATTCACGTGAAAGCTGCCTAGTGAAGCGATAAGCCTTTAGCAGTCATGCTCTTTGTAAGTTCCTGATAGCTACGATCTTTGTAAGTCGCTGATAGTCACGCACCTCCAAGTCACTATAGACAATTTTTTAAAAATAATTAATCTTGTTATCAAGTGAAACAACTAACAAATTATATTGGAAAAAAATTCACAACTTTTGAATTTGAATTCACGTGAGGCCTAGTGAAGCGGCAAGTTGTTGAAAGTCACGTTCTTGGTAAGTTGCTCAGAGTCACGTTCTTGGTAAGTTGCTCAGAGTCACGTTCTTGGTAAGTTGCTCAGAGTCACATTCTTGGTAAGTCGCTCATAGTCACATTCTTGGTAAGTCGCTCACACTCACATTCCTTATAAGTTGCTGACAGATAGTTATACACTGTCAAATCATTACTGGTGCGCACAACTCTATTTATTCAAAATCTTGATTGTTTGAAACTACTCCATTAAACTTTCATTCCTCTTTCAATACTTAAACATCAACTTCCTCTATCTATCAATTTTATTTATTCAAGACACAAGCACTCTTTCGAATTCATTTTTTTCTGTACTTTCGTGCATTTCTTGTGCTGAAGTAGAATCAAGATTCAATTTCAAGTAGTCGCGGTGATACACACACATCGCTACAGGTATAAATATTTTTTAATTTCTAACATGTTCTTATTCCAACTTACTAATTAATTTTGCTGGCGAGAGGTAACTTGTATTCGGTGATATTTTTTTTCACCTAAGGTATATTCTTATTCTAACTTGCCACAAATGCATTCTTTTAACCCCAATCATTTTTATATACCTCTTCTCTCCCTTCTGTTATTTTCCCCTTTTGCCTCAAAAACCTTTGCAAAAATTTGCATCTCTTACAACCCCTCACCCACCCACCCGCCCCCATCCCCTCACTCTACCCCCTCCACTGTCTTTCTGGGAGGGCCAAACCCTAAAAGCTCCCGCCACCCCCATTAAACCCCCCACCCCACCCCCTCTCTCTGTGTGAGCTTCATTTCTGTTTTCTCTGTATTTTCATGTCTGAAATTGTTGTTTTGCTCAGTTCTACTCATTTTGCATGTCTCTGCTTCACCAGATTCAATCCTCAATACGGATTACTTGCGTCTCTGATTGCATCAACTATGGGTTTACTTTGAAGGAGTTGTCCAGTCTTCCAAGATGAATGATCAAAAGGTACTCAAAACCCTACATTTTTGCTGTGTGATTTTCCAACCCATTTGCAGGGTTTTTCTGGAATTGGGAAATTTATGTTTTTTTAGTACAATGATTATAAACCTTAACTTCTGTTTGATGGGTTCTGTGCTGTAGTTTTGTGGCGTTTGAGTAGCCAGGAGAATGATGTTAACTCATAGAAGAAAGATAGAAAAAGACAATTTTTTCCTGATTTTCTTTTGGGTTTGATATGGTTGTGCTTGGTGTTATTGAGTTGGAGATCTTGAGTAGCTAGAAAATGATGCTAACACTTCACTTAAAAGGAAAGAAATGGATATCCCTGCTTTGAATTCCCAGCTGTAGCAGGCTGTCTAATGGATTGATTAGGGGTGTGCAATCTGATTAGGACAGCCTTTACAAAATATAGAAAAAATAAAAAACCAAAATGAGGTGCGGAGGATTTAATGGAAATGTCTTGTTTGTGTGACCTGGGTTTCTGTATGATAGCTTCATGGTGATAGAGAAATGGTGGAAATTTTAAAAATCTAGGGTGAACTGGTTTAGACTACTCATCTGCTTGTGTGCTATAGCAGGCTGCCCAGTGGATTAGTTGATGTGCACCAAGTTGGTTTGGACACCACTGTCATTAAAAAAAAAAGGGGGGGAAACAAAAAATAAAAGCAAAAAGAGAAAAAAAGTTTCAACTTGGACCAGGGAACAGAGATGTGTTAATATGTGATACATTCTGGCAAGGAAGTGATGCCAACCTCCATCCAAAAGTATAAAGGGAAAAGGAATGTAAAAGACGTAAGTTCATTGGAAAGCTTCTTTTCTCCCTTTATTCATGGTTCTCCGCTGTTGCTGTCTCTAATCTCTATCACTAGGCTCACCAACCAACTTGGAATTCTTTTTATTATCCCTTCTGAATAGCCCATAAAGGGCCATTTTCCTAGTCTTGAGTTCCCTATTGAATCAGTAAATGGAGTTGTTGGATTTGTTAGGAAGGAAAGTTTAGTAGGCTGCTTGTTTGGTCTCTGTATGAGTTTTTTACCATTTTGTACTGTCTTGGTACCTTAACAATTAACTTTTACTTTATTTAAAAAAAGGTCTTGAGTTCCCCTATGACATAAGTTCATTGGAAAGCTTCTTTTCTCTCTTTATTCATGGTTCTCCCTGGTTTTTGTATCTTGTCACTAGGCTCACCGACCAACTTAGACTTCTTTGCACTGGTACTTCAAAATAGCCCAAAAAGGCCATTTTCCTAGTCTTTTTTTTTTAACATTAAGGTCATTTTCCTAATCATGAGTTCCCTATTGAATCTGTACATGGATTTTTTGGATTCATTAGGAAGTAAAGCGTAGTAGGCAACTTGTTTGGTCTCTCTATGAGTTTTGTACCATTGTGTACTGTCTTGGTACCTTATCAATTAACTTTTACCTTATTAAAGAAAAGGCCATGAGTTCCCCCATGACATAAGCACTCTTGGGGGTGGGGCAGACAATTCAATCAAATCCTTGAGAACAGTACGGGTGCACAGATAAAGAATTCTATGCAGGAATATGATTAGCCAAGCTGGGACAAATAAAACCGCCCAGAGCTGTGTAATATCAAAGAACAAGGCTTAAACCGTCCAGAGCTGTGTAATATCAAAGAACAAGGCTTCTGTTAATTAGAGGAGAGGAGAACATGTGTGCACTTTTTTCGGTGAAGTTACATTGCAAGAACTCATTACTCATTAGCTTATGTCTCAATAAAGAGCAAAGTTCTCAATGCAAAATGAACACAGGCTCTTGCATTGGTAAGATAGATGATAATGAGCTGGTTTGCTGCTGGCAATACACAATGGACATAATCAACCAATTGTATTATATTTTAGATTAACTTAATGGCAGTTCTGTTTTTCTGTAAGATGGAGATTTTCTTTTTTATTATTAATTAGGTTTATGATTATTTTATGTGACAAAAGCTATTATTGTATTGGATAAATAACTCTGAGCAAATCTTCTACAATTCGGTGAATACTTTATTAGTTCATTGTATATTTGGACAATTAGGCTTGTTGAAAATTGGGTAGCAGGGTAATTTCCATTCTAGGATGAACATTTGTTTTTATTGTTATTTACTTTTTGTGTTTTCTGGAGGAATTAGGATGTGAACAGTGTAGAAAGGCATTTCTTGTTTTTTATGTATACTATTAAGCCTGGATTGCAAAATTGTTTTGTCCATTCTATATCCCTCTATTCTCCTTTCCCTTTTCATGTCTTTCAAATTGTTGGTAGATTAGGTGACAATTAATTTCTGTTCTGAAAATTCCTCAACTACCAATGCAACCTCTCTCTCGAAATCAGCAACTTCCCAATTTCGACAATGTTTCCAACTTAAAGTTCTTTTGAAACCATACTTGTGTGAGTAGATTGTGTTGGTAGTTTACTGGCTTCTGCCTTTTTTTCTTTTTGGGATCCACTAGTTTGTTTATTAGATACTGACTTGATATGAATTCCTCAGATGCTATTAGTACATCTCCTGTAAACTAGCAGAATTTGTGTTCCAGTTACATTGCTTCTTGCATCTGTTCTGTGGTTGTGTGTATTTGGTTTACCTAAAAAAAAATTAACTCTTTTTGTCATCAGGTGTTGATCTTTGGGTCATTTACAGAAGATGAGATCAAAACTTTGCAAAGCCAGCCGACAACTGATGTAGGGATCACATTTGGTTCTTTGGATTCTGCAACTTTAAAATCTGTGGGCATTTTTGACACAAAATTGACAGAGTTTGATCATTCTAAGAAACTTCTGCCATCAGAGCTTGTTCATAGAGCGAATGTCTCTGAGGGTCATAGCAATACAGGGAAAACCATAAAGTCGATTGGCAATACTGTAAAAGAATATGGTAGTTCTAGTTTTACAAATCCTGCTTACAATGGGAGTGTGTTACATCCAACAGTGAATACCGGAATTGCTTATGATTCGTCCGAAAAGTCAAGCTTGTTGCAGTCTGCAGCTGATAATGTGTCTGAATTGTCTAGCAGTGTGCACGATGTTCATTTAACTAATCAGCTTAAAAACTATAACTTGGTGAATGGTAGACACACATCTTTGAATGCATCATCAAATGGGTCTGCTGTGGTTTTCAGAAGTTTTTTACCTCGAGGGTTGGTCAACTTGGGGAACTTATGCTTTCTTAATGCAACTCTTCAGGCTCTTCTCTCTTGCTCTCCCTTTGTTCATCTCCTGCAAGAACTAAAAACACGTGATATAACAGAGGTATGGTGATAACCTACTTATTAATTATTTTTTTTGCTAACCTTTAATAACCTTAAATTTCAAATTTTGGTTTTGCTTATCACAGGCTGGGTATCCAACTTTACATGCCTTTGTTCAGTTCATCTCTGACTTCGGCATATACATTGATCCGAGCATGAAGAAAAAGGAAACAATTGTTCCAGAAATTGGGCTGCCTTTGCGACCTTTAATGTTTGAATCTGTCCTAAAGAACTTCACTCCGGATGTTGCAAATAGCTTGACAGGCAGACCTAGGTATGTTACTGACAGCATATACGCTAAATCTTGTTTATCACTTGACTATTCCTTGGTGCTCTGAGCAATGTCAAAGACTTCCCCTTTTTTGTCAACTGGATCTTGTCTTTTCTTGCTATAGCAATATGCATTATATTTTGCAATGCACTAGTATCATAGGTTCTTAGGTGTCACGGTCAATATTGTTTGAAAGGCATCATTTTGACAGATTCCCGTCATTGTCAATCACCAACTTTTGTAGCTATACATGCCGTCACAACATAACATGCAGACATAAGCTATGGGAGAGTCCTAAATTTGCTGCATCTATTATAATCTTGTTTCATACTGGCTTTACTTTTTTTTTTTACTTTCTCTCATTTATCACTCAAAAATTATTTTTTGATTCAGTATTAGCAGTCTAAAAAACAAATAATATTCATTTTCCCCCTTATTTTCCATTTTGGGGAAGAGATGAATGTGGAACGATCATATGTTGGATCTTGGTCCATGGTGTCCTTTTTTATTGATTTTGCCAGTTGGATCTCTCAGTGAATGGAAAAATAGGTGTTTTGCTTTGGGTAACCAGTAATTATAGGGAAAAAATTGAAGGAGAAAATAAAAGGCTAAGCTGAAGTAATTGTCTGATATCTCCTTAAACCAGCTGTAGAATCACAAGTGAACACTAAGAAATGAATCAATCTAAAGGAGGGCACCGTACATGTAAAAGTTCCCACCTTTTATTTTGCTCATATTTTTTTGGAAATGAGTTGTATAAGATGGTGAGAAACTACTAAAACCATCTTTGAAGTCTGTAATGAAAAAGATGCACCTAAATCAACGTGGAGCCAGTATGGTTGGTAGATACAGTTTCGGTAGAACCCAATAACTTAGCTCGAACTCTGCATTTGTGCTTAAAAAATCATTTGATATTATGTATAAGTAATTATACCAGAACCCAGTAAACAAAATGAATTATGATTCAGAACCCATAAACTGAAAATCCTGGCTCCAATTAAAGTGAGTTTGGCAGGTAAAGATAATTTATCTTCTTGTCACATTCTCATGTGTGCTTTCTTTTAAAAACTTTACTTTTGTGCTTAGTGCACTAAGAAAACTGATGAGATTAAAGATCTTACCCCCTAAATGACCAGATACTTAATTCTAGTCTAGTTCTTACCTATTTAGCTAGCTGTGGAATGACTTTCCTGGCTGTATACATTCTTATCTTTTCAATCATTCTCCGTCTTTAAAGAACTTATCTATGCACATCCCCATCGCTTTTTGCTCTTAGTGTCATACCTTTTAGATTTCCTCCTAGATCCCTTTACCACTTTAATATCCCATTCTGCTTCCTTTTCAAAGCGAACTTGTCTTTCTTCTGTCTGTCAACTGAAACTTCTGTAAGTGCTATAGTTACATTTCTTTGGTCCTCCTAACATCAAGTTCAATTTTTTTTGGTTAAGTTGCATATCACTTTTGTAGTCTTAGTTTTCGTTTCATTCATTCTTTTTCTCTTTTTATGAACTGAAGATGATTGCTAGAATTACTTTCTTGCCCTCTAAACTGGGACTGCTTTGTCTGTCGCAAGAAATTGAAAATATAGATGTTCAAATGAATTTCTTATAGTAATTCGCACCTAGCAACTACCATTTGCAGAGAAATTTGATTAACACAAATTTGATGGAAGTGCTGCCCCTGTGTCATTCTCTCTTTATGTTTGGTTTTATTTGTGTGTCAGTGTCTGTAAATCCCGTTTTTCATTTTTGTTAGTGTTATGGTGGATTTGCTACTTGCAGGCAGGAAGATGTTCAGGAGTTCCTTAGTTTTCTGATGCATCAGATGCATGATGAATTGCTAAAATTAGAGGGTCAAGTACCAAATGGTATTGGGAGAAACTCCTCTCTGGTTTCATCAACAGATGATGAGGAAGAGGATGATGATTGGGAGACTGTTGGCCCAAGGAATAGGACTGCAGTTACTAGAACTCAGAGCTTTGTTCCATCAAAATTAAGTGAAATTTTTGGAGGTCAATTGAAGAGTGTAGTGAAGGCTAAAGGTAAACTGAATGCCTTTATATTTGCTTAGTTATATCAGGATATTGTTTGAATCTATTTATATTTGCTTAGTTATATCAGAATATTGTTTGGATCTATCTTGATCTGTCACAACCTTATATGTCTGTACTAACTAGGGCATATCTGGGCCGTAGTATAAAAGGCAGGATAAGAAAGAAAAATGAAGGGTGTGTTTGGTATGGAGGAAAACATACCGAACACATCTGAAGAGTAAAAGCTAAGGTCTAATTACTCAACTGAGTAGAGAGCCTAGGTTTTGATCATTATAAGAGGGAAGATGAAATGATTTAAAGAAATGGGAGTTCGGAATGTATCACTCTTGCAAACTATGTTTTGATCAGAACTTGTGGAAGGTTTGTAGGTGCTCATCCAATTCTTCAACAAGACAAATGTTTTCAGTAGACTCTTGCTGTGTTTTGGAATCTACCATTGGGCCTTCTTTTGCAAGTATTTGTTTCTTTTCTTCCGCTGATGTATTGACACCTTCATAAATCAGGTGCTTAGGAATCACAATATATATTAGGTGTTATGAAGACTACACTGAGACTATATGACATAAATTGGAAGAGTTGTGTGAGCTGAAGCTGAGATCCTTCATGCGGTTATATCCACTTATTTGGCTTATATTTCTTTTTTCTCACTAAGTTCGCTAATAGATAACTTAAAAGGACTAGGCAAAACTTGAACCTGCTAAGAATTTGAATTTGTAAAGGGGTTCATCAGTTGGTCGGAATGAAATGGCTGTTGTATTGAGCTTCTATGTTCCTTATTCTCTTTTGTTCGTACAGGTTGTTTCCTGTTGGGACTCTCTTATCCATTTGTCTAATAGCTCTTATTCATTGGTTTAACTAGGTAACAAAGCCTCAGCAACAGTACAACCATTTCTTCTGCTCCACCTTAACATTTATCCAGAGCCTATTTGCTCCATAGAAGATGCACTTCGGATGTTTTCTGCACCAGAGGCACTTGAAGGATATCGAACGTCTGCAGCTGGAAAGGTACTCTATTATGTTATGTGAACGTTTGGACCGGTAGATCATTAAGTACACAATTAGTCATTCTGTGTGATACACCCGTTTTTGTACACAAGATTGTCATACTCTGGGTCTGGGATATACTTTTTTTTCATCCAAAAGAGTAATTAAGAAGAAAATTAATGTATTTTCTTTCAACTAAGAAAACACGGTAGTGCATAGTGAACTAGAAAATAATTATGCTTATGAGACTTCTCGGCCAATTTCACATTATTGATAAGCTACACTGCTCGAACTTTACAAAAATGTCGAGGGGTACATGTCGGATCCTCCAAAAGTAGTGCATTTTTGGAGGATCTGACACCAGTACAACAACACTTTTGGGGAGTCCGAGCAACATAGCTGATAAAAAATAATTATGCTTTTGGATGGGAAATCTTTTGAATATTTTAGAGCATGCCTCACGATTCTCTCAATTAATCATATCTCAGGCTGAGGTAGTCAGTGCCAGCAAGTCTGTTAAGATTCTGGAGCTTTCTGATATAATGGTGTTGCATTTGATGCGCTTTAGCTACGGAAGTGAAGGGAGTACCAAGTTGCACAAACCCGTGCACTTTCCTTTGGAGCTTGTGTTTGGTCGTGAATTGCTTGACTCTCCTACTGAGGTGAGCTTATCTCTCTCTTCTTACAAATGTGTCCCTGCTAGTTCCCATGGTTGCATGCTGTCCTGAAAATCCAGTTATGCACTGAGATTGTTATGTTAATCTTACATTCTGATCACATTGGATTTGATTTAGCTGCATTCCAGTTAATTGATTTTGATAAATTACTTGGTTTTATTCACTAGTAAGTTCACCTTCACCATTGAAAGGTATGCTCGAATGCTTCTAAAGGGCCATTAAGCTTCTAAAGATGGTCATTCCACTCATGCTATGAATAGTAGTTTGGGCTTGTTCCTTCTTTTTGCGCGGGAAACTGTGTAAGATTGGAACATTCTGTATTACTTGGTTACAGTTGATGGTGAAATGTCATGAGGCCCATTGAGGTTGAAAGTTAAGCATTCAGGCTCCTCCTCTTTAGTCTTCTATGAACTCCTGTAGTGTCCAAACATGTTTAGGATTGTACAAACCTTGCTATGTGAATTTACCTGCAATTGAAAATCTGTTCTGTAGATAACTTTATAATATTTGTCTAAGATTAGCTTAAAATGGAGCGCTATGATCAGCTTGACCCCAACTTCCTTGGGATTAAGGCATTGTTGTTGTAAATAGTATCAATCTAATCCTTGTCCCTAAAGATGATATTAATGCATATACTTCCATTTAATTGCTACAGGGTAGGAAGTATGAACTAGTTGCAACGATCACTCATCATGGAAGGGACCCTTCAAAGGGTCATTATACTGCTGATGCCCGCCATCCAAGTGGCAAGTGGCTGCGTTACGATGATGTGTCTGTCACAGCCATCCCCACAAGCAAGGTGCTGCATGATCAAGCTTACGTTCTCTTCTACAAACAGTTGTAACTTGTAATGGTAATTTCAAGTTGCAGTGATTGGCCAACAACGAAAAAGAGATTAGGGAATATGTTCTTGTACATGTATAAGAAAGTTGATAGATAAAAGATGCAAATATAGGAGCAAAAGATGTAGAGGAGAACCTTGTTTAAATCAGTCACAACTCAGAAGAGTAATTTTGTGTTTTCAGTAGATGTTTGAAAAGAGGTAGAGGTAGTAGAGTTCGAAATTCCCCCTCCCCCGAGCACCCCATTTTTTTCACCCAGTTTTTACAGATTGTATTCTATGTTCTTGAGGTGAATTAAGCTGGAAAAACCCCGAAAATTTTATTGATTTTATTTTGATCATTGGAAACAATGAGATTGAGAAGTAAAAAAGATTGTCTTGTGCTAGTTGCAGTGTGGTTAATGTCATACTAATTATGCTAATTCATTGTGTACAGTGGGAGTAAGTTTATGGAGGAAAAACTTACCTGTACACGATGTTGACACCAAATCAATAAATGCATGACATATTTTTGCATATCGACTCTATTACTTGACAATGAATCATGATAAGCTCTGGGTGCAAATTGCTCTTGGTTTGTTTGATAATAGAAAGGCTAGTTCTTCTCAATCTCTAGACTCAATGTATCCCTGAGTTTTTTTGTCAATTTTTTCGAGAGATCTTTATTTTTAAACGCTAAAGATTTGAAAACAAAAAATGAATAAATATTTTTAAGCTATGTTTTTATTCAACTTGTAAAAAGTCATGTTGAATCATTTGACAAAAACTAATATATAGGACCACATTGCACAAATAAGGTTTTAACAATGAAAGTGATTGTGAATAGTCTTTTTCAAAAGACAACAATTAGGAATAGAGTATATATATATATACTAAAGAAAGGTCCAATTGTTGAAATAATTTTTTCAATTAAGAGAAATTATTATATAGTATATCCTTGTGAGCTTCAAAATCTCAGTGCTAACCTTTATCCTAATGTGTTAACAAAACCTACGAAATGATTTTATTTGCGATTTAGCTCAATCTATTTTAACTCGCTCAAATTGATTCATGAAATTTCTTATCAAAATATCTTTTAAGAAGACTTCTATGTTTGCTATGTGATATATCTTCATTATCCGAATTCATTTGAGTCCAAATAACATTTGGGAAGATTATTTATTAATAAGAAACTAGAGCTATTTGTGCCCAAATTCACCAAAAGTATCGAGATTTTTCTTTATTATGAAATATAGCAACATTTTGGGTTCAACATCTATCGAGCACATTATCCGCACACATAATAATAGTGAAATATATTGTATTTATATATAATAACCGTAGCGAAATACATTGTATCCACGCACATAATAATAGTAAAAATATAGTGTATTTGTGCGTATTCAATATATCTGCCCAACTATATGTATTCACACATATCTTTAAGAAAACTCTTAACTATCTCCACAACAATACATATCAAATATAATTCCATAAGTGGGATTCGGGGAGGGTGACGTGTATGCATCCTTGCCCTGTCTTTTGAAAGTAGAAAAAATATTTTTGATAGACCCTCGGCTCAAGTGAAACATATCAAAACAAGTATGAGAAGAAAATACAAAAGTATAGAAATATTGCTATAAATAAAGGATACGAGAATAGTAATGACATCAGATAATGCATTAACCAAATCAAAGAAAACAACATACAAGGCTAAAGGAGCAACAAATAAAAATAGAAATAGGAATCTAAGAGTACGAAAATACAAAACTAATATTCGACTATTTACTATGATTATATTCTAATCCTCAACCTCCACAGTCTCTTATCATGAATCATATTGTCGGTGAGTTGAATTAGTGTCACGTCCTGCCTAATCACCATACTCCAATACTTATTAGGTCTACCTCTACTCCTCCTCAAGCCCTCCACAATCAGCCTCTCGCACCTCATCACATTATTAATTTTTAAACTATCGCTATTTCAAATAAATATATTCCATTTTTACCCATCCTAATTTAGCTCATTTTCCATAACATTTTTTTGTAGGGGAATATAACTTTTTTATAGTGACCTATTAAGATTCTATATATCATAAGCAAGATGACATGTTAAAAAAACCCAAACCTTTATGCTTTTCTCTTATTGGTCCAAAAAAAGCCTAAAATAAAATAAAATAATTTTTTTTTAAAAAAACAAATCAGGTAACGCTTTCGGTAAAGTGATCCCGTGGGTCCCACTTTCCGTTGACGTAATGATGACGTGGATCATCACGTGACCATTCAGATGCAACTTGATGATAATTCTGCCACGTGAAACAAATGCTGCTGTGGACCCCACATGACGGGCAAAATGGGAAAATAGAAAAAAATGAATTGGCTATGAGCTGTCAATACAAGAAATATGACACGTGTCAATCATAGGAGAAGGTTATAAAATGCTTTATATAATTTATTTCATATTTGAGAGTTGTTCGAATGGTAAACACAATTACTTTCAATCTGAAGGTTATGATTTTGAGTTACCAAGAGAGTGAAATGGGTGGGAGCTTCTAGGGAGGGGTAAAATTAAAATCCTGAAATAATTAATCTTAAAAGTGTAGTGTTATTTTTATCTACACTGAAGATGAAATTGAAATAACTAATCCTGGAATAACTTATTCCCAATCAAATGAGTCCTTAATATATCTTCACTAGACTTTGCTTATAGGAATTATTGCGCTTATGCGTAGAAGAGAATAGAAGTGGTGGGGTCTGAGGAAAATAATGTGTACATAATGTTACTTTTATCTGCTAAAGATAGAAAGATTGTTATTTATGGACCCTCGAATTAAGTAAACAAAAAAATCGAAAGAGAATAATAGTGACAACAATTAATATGACAATTGATGATATTGATAAAAAAAAAAAAATATTACAATATTCAACTATTTACTAATCTTTTATTCTAATCATCTAACTCCATATTCTCTTATCTAAGTAAAGTATAACACAAAATATCGATAAATAAAAAAGGAAAAGAAATTGTATTTAAATTATAATTATGATTGATGATTTGAGTTAATTCTCATGCTTACTCTTTGACGTACTTTTTTCTACGGATCATAAAATTAAAAGATATTTTACTATCTCTGCTATATTTTTAATTTAATATTATAAAATTCAAAAAATTACATTTTAAACTTTATATCACATTAAATATATGAAACAAATTAAAACGGAAAAAATATTTTATATGGTATTATTGCAAGTTAAATAAGTTGACTCATATTATTTTATTTTATTTTATTTTCATCAACGTGCCGACACTAAGGAAGATTAGCAGCCAAACAGATTCCAAAGTTTAATGCCACATCCATATTTTTCTTTATTTTATAAATTTGGACCATGCGTTGTTTATTTTTCGATGTATGTGAATGTCGAGTCGTATAGTTAGGTATTAATTTATTTTACTGAATAACATTTGATTAGAAGCATAATTTTTTTTTTTATTTTTTTTTTGGTTTTATATTCGATGTTCGGAGCTTGTATTAAAGCTCCGATTAAATTTAGATTGCGCATTGCAGGGCTCATTTGGGGTGATGCTCCAAACGTGATTATGTCCATACCCAGGAATCGAACTGAGACCTTTAATTAAGGGTGAAGTAGTCCCACACCACAATTCATGTTGGTTATTTTAATTTTATTTATTCAAATCAATAACATATAAAGAGAGTCATCGACATATAAAGCGTGATGTGTGGAAGAAGGTTGGGGAGAATTAGTACATAAGGATACATTAACAGTTTAATTCGGTAGCTCTTTTGGTTTTTCAAGGATAGCGGTAGTTGGGGCAAAGCCCACTTTCTTCGCTCTGCGAATGAGAGAGAAAGTCAAAGGAAAAAACATGTTCTCTCTTTGCGAGATCCGAAAGTGGAGAACACATACCATTCTATAGGTACATATGATCAAACGTAAAGCAGCGCTCTCTTGGCAGAGTTTTAGGCGGCAAGAGACTTTAGGGCTTGTTGGAGCTTCTAAGCGTAATGAATCAAAATCGAAGACGGATCAAGGTAGCTTGTCTGCCAAGCCGATAGGCGAAGGGCCGAAGGATGGAACGCGCTAAGGAGATCGTGCACCTATCGTGTGACCCGTTGGTCCTAAGCAATGTCTTGCGCGAAGCGACCCACTTAGAAAATGCCCACCTTTATGTTAGGGGAGTACTAAAATGCAACTTTGATTGGATGCGGGTATCAAATCCCGCCGCTGAGACATCAAATATATATGAACCCTAATGGATCGTCGTGACAATATATTGATTACATCAACATATAATGTAATATATATGAAATTAAATATAAATCGTTAAAAATATTATAAATTATGTTCGAAGTCAACAATATATCTCTTCAAAATATTAAAACATTACGAAATAATTTAGATTTATATAGTGTTACCTAAAGAGCCTAAATGAAACTAGATGCATTAAGAAAATATAAAATCAAAGAAAATAGGAATACAAAATCCTATATATAATATCTATAGTGTTATTTACAACATTTAAAATAAAAATACATAAGCTTATGAATTAGGAAAGTGGAATTCAATTTTTTATTGGCATCACATTCTTGACACCAAATGATATCATTTAATCATATAAATTACATATAACATTAGGAATATTTGTAGTTGGAAGAAAGTATAAGACAACAAAAATATCTTCACATTATATACTAATTTCTACTTGTATTCTATTTTGTGAAAGATAACATAATTAATATAACAATTATAATTTTTTGTTGCTCAATTGTGGAAGCCTTCTAAGATCGAAAAATTCAAACTTAATTAAATTGAAAGCTATACAAATTTCAGTAAAAATGTCACGATTCTATAATCTCAAAAAAATCATGTCATTATTTTATTTAATGAACATAGAGATATTTTTTAAATGTTTCCATTTCATACTTGAAACTTATTTGCTATATCAATTGCCTATCACATATTTCTAATCTACTTGCTTTGTTCTTGATCAATTATGTGTCTATTTGCATACCCTCTATTTTTATTTCTTGTCCATTTTCTTGTTTTTCTGATAGCTTGTTTGAAGCCTAGTAGTGGCCTTGTAGATTCTAGAGTTGATCTTGTTGATTCTTGATTTTTTTTTGTCCATATTTTTATAACAAAGTTTAGACTCTTGTTGTCCTAGGTGTATTTTGCAGTAGTTTCGATATACTATAGTTATTATTGTTATCTCTGTATTCAAATTAACAAATCAGAAATAATAAAAGATGAAAAGAAAAACAAAAAAGAACTATACGAGTCGACAGAACCCACTGTGTATCTTTAAGAATTTATTAATCTCCTTAAGTACCAGAGGTTGTAGATTAATTCCTCCCAAGACAAAATGGATTATACCATTAAAGAAGTAGTGGTACCTCAAACTTCGATAATTTCAACGAACTCCAAAAGATAGCAACGAGATCACACACAGACACAATCGGTCGATTTTGTTTGTAAGAAATGTATGTAGAAAAAGGGAAGAATCCGATTCAAAAAAATGAGAGAAAGACTCTCTATTTATAGCCAACAAAGGATAGTATGAAAATG
Organism: Solanum chiquidenum; assembly: GCA_029582725.1. Lineage (NCBI taxonomy): Eukaryota > Viridiplantae > Streptophyta > Magnoliopsida > Solanales > Solanaceae > Solanum > Solanum chiquidenum. Next base: position 3,716 of record JAJOOS010003153.1, on the reverse strand, counting down.
TGTTAATTGTGCCTTATCGGAAAGGTCACAACTCTTTGGAAAAGAGGCAACCTTTCCAAAAAGGGCACAACCCTTTGGAAAATTTAAGACACAACCTTTCAAATGGTCACAACCTTTTAGAAAAGACACAACATTTCATAAAGGTCACAATCCTTCGTAAAAGTCACAACCCTTCAGGAGAGTCACAAACCTTCACTTCTTATTCACACCTTTAAAACCCAATAACTATAGCCTTGAAAATGCTTGTTTGGTTGTATTCATATATGTATTTTAGGCCTAGTTGTTTGTTTCTTGATCCATAGCGTCATTACATTATTGTTTGCTTCCCTTTGATTTTAGTATCAATAGTTTTAGTAGTTTCTTGTGTATATTGTGTCTAGTTTACATCTCCATAATGGTTTTAATTTAGGGGATGATGGCTGACTAGGGTCATGTCTTCGATTGATGTAAGTGGTAAGGGGTAGAAGTGGGAAATGGGTCATAGGTTCTCCTAAGCTAAGAGTAGGATTGTGGAACATAGGATTGTTGTTGGGGAATAAGTCCATAGAGCTAGTGAAGATTCTCAAAAAGAGTATGATAAATATAACTTGTATCCAAGAGATCAGATGGGTAGGTAGGCACAAGATGTGGACAGATTTAAGTTATGATACTTAGAAGGCTTGAGGGATAGAAATAAAGTCGGTATTTTAGTAGACGATTACCTTAGGGAGCGAGCGGTGGAGGTTATGAGCATTAATGGATGATGATAATTAAGCTATTCGTTAGCGGGCTTAATTTGAACGTTATTAGTATATATGTGTTTCATGTGGGCCTATATGAGGAGGTCAAAAAGCTCTTTTGGGAGGATTTGAATAAGGTAGAGAGAGGTATATCTAACACCAATAAAATTTCCATTGTTGGAGATTTTAATGGTTATATCAGGGAAACTTCTAGAGGCTTTAATGATGTGCATGTTGGCTTTGGTTTTTGGGAGAGGAATGGAGGGGGAGCTTTGCTTCTGAATTTCGCCAAAGCTTTTGATTTGGTAATTGCTAACTCGTGTTTTCTGAAGAGGGAGAATCACTTGGTTATCTTTCGTAGAACAATAGCTAAGACTAAAATAGATTACTTACTTCTTAGAAAGAGTGATGAGGGCCTTTGTAATTATTGTAAGGTTATCCCGAGTGAAAATCTTACTACCCAACACAAGATTTTGGTGATAGAATTGAAGATTAAGAGGGACAGAAGAAAGACGACCGTTCATGACCAACCGAGGATTAAGTGGGGTGGCTTGACTCCTACCTTTCTCGGGAGATAGGGGAGAAGTTGATTAGTATAGGGGCATGGTGTAGTAGCGAAGATGTGAACACCATGTGGTATAGGGCATCTAGTTGCATTAGGGAAGCAACTACAGAGGAGCTAGGGGTATCTTGGGTGGTCATCAAGGATTGGTGGTGGACTGGAGAGATCCAAAGCAAAGTGAAAGCAAAAAATGGTGCATGTATAGAGTTAGTAGAGTGCGTAGACGAGAAAGAGAAGCAGATGCTTAAGGAAGTCTATAAGAAAACGAAGACAGAAGCTAAGTTAGTTATTACGACTGTTAAGACAACATCTTTCAAACACTTGTATGTCGAAATAGGGACAAAGACGAGTATAAAAAATTGTATAGGCTCGCAAAAGCAAGAGAGAAAATCTTGCGACTTGGATCAAGTAAAGTGCATCAAGGATGATGAAGGCAAGGTGTTTGTGGAAGAGTCCACTACTAAGCACAAATGACAGGCATATTTTCACAAACTCTTAAAGAAGGAAGGGGACTGAGACATTGTGTTGAGTGAGTTGGCATACTCTGAAAGACTTCGAAACTTTGGGTACTGAAGGTGCTTTAGGGTTGAGGAGGTTGCTCATGCAACTAGTTGGATGAACAAGAGAAGAACACAGACAAGACATGTATGAAGTTGTTGACTAGGTTATTTGATGTTATCTTTAAGACGATATAAATGCCTGACGAATGGAGATGCAATACGATGGTCCCATTATATAAGAACAAGGGTGATATTTAAAACTGTAACAATTATAGGAATATCATATTGCTAAGCTACACTATGAAAGTTCAAGAGTGACATATATGAGAATGATGAGAATGGTGTCTATTTCCGAGAATCAATTTGAATTCAAGTTGTGGCAATCGACTACTGATGTCATCCATCTCGTGCGAAGACTGGTGGAGAGGTATAGGAAGAGGAAGATGAACCTACGTATGATGTTTATTGATCTTGAAAAAGGCATATGACAAAGTACTGAGGAATGTCCTCTAGAGGTGTTCGGAGGCTAAAGGTATCCCCAATGGTTTATATTAGGGCCATAAAGGACACATATGATAGAGCAATATCATATATGGTATTAGATCTTGCATAAGTAATACCATGTTTGGTAGTTGGTTAGGACTATGTATAAAATTAATACAATAACTAATTTGCAATTTAAAAAGATGTATAAATAATACATGTATAAGTTTTGAGGAAATTTATGTATAATATATGCAGCATATAAGATGGACAATGCATGAATAGGTGGTACATAAATAACTAAATCCTATGTAACTAATTTCTACATAATAATATATAAATTTCTTTCATAATTTATTTTCTGTTTTACCCCTAGAGTTGGTAGCTAGGGAAATAAGGTGAGTTTGAAATTAATTATTAAAAAATGAGGTAGATAGTAGTAGAATATTTTTGGAGGGGAAAGTGGGACATGGCATTAACCGCCCTACTAATATCCCTATCATAAACTTTTGGAAAAGCTTTCAATTTATTATTATTTTCAAAATCTATTCTTAGAATCCTACGATAATGACTTGTTTTGATTATGACAACTGAATAAATAAATAATACTCCATAATTATTATTATTAATCTATTAATTAAGTAATATATTTCCAATAGACTTTGTAGAAATAGTTATACCTAATTGGTAAGGTCAAGCCCCCCACTATACTTCAGCATGCTAAACCTTGACATGTTTGATTATGATTGTGATGTATGACATGTTTTTTTCTTTTCTTTATTTCCCATTATTTAACAAGCCGAATATTTCTCATATTATATAACAATTTTTTAATCATTGATCTTTTTTTATTGTTGGTTTTTTCATTCAGTGTATCGAATTCGTATTGAAGTCTAGATTAAATTCAGATCGCACATTATAGGGCTCATTTTGAAGTGACGCTTTCAACATGATTTTCTCCGTATTAAGAACTCGAACTCGAGACTTATAATTAAATGTAGAGCAGTTTCACCAATGCACGATAACTAATGTTGATCCACTATCATTATATATCATTTTGATTCATTTATCTTTTCTTCACCGCTATATGCTTATATTTTTATTGATAAGTCATAAATTAAAATGTTAATAATGAAAGTCAATTATTTGTTTTTGTTTTTTTGATGATATAGAGTTTTCAGGATTTGAAGATGTAGTATTTAAATGGGATAATGCATAAGTACCCCTAGACTATGATCGAAATCTCAGAGACACACCTAAACTTAACTAGGGTCCTATTACCCCCTAAACTAATTTAAAATGGAATAAATACACCACAAAAGCTGACATGGCATAGAGAGTGTGCACACTCTCTTGAAGGCAAGTGATGAATGCACAAATTGGACACATGTCATTTTTTTATTGGAAACTTTATAATTAGTTAGTACACATATTTATTGACAATAAAACTTA
>JAJOOS010003152.1:0-19152 GCA_029582725.1 Solanum chiquidenum | reverse complement strand
AAGGAGATGAGAAACGACTTGTCTGGTATCGGTCAAAAGGTTGATGCCCATGCAGTGTCAATAAAGCATCTCGAGCAGCAGATGACTCAGTTGTCTACTACAGTGAATCCACGTCAACATGGTACTCTTCCAAGCAACACCATCCAGAATCCAAAGAATGATGGTCATTGTTTGGCAGTCACTACTCGAGGGGGTAAGCAAACCTCGAGTGTGCAGGCCTTGAGAAGATAAATTTGGCAGTGCTAAGTAAGGACCACGGAGGTTCAGACGGATTGTAATCCTCATGACAAGCCACGATGCTGCTCGTAGAGTTGAACCAGTGATCAGGCCTTGAGGAGCTGAAATGTGGTTTGGCCAAGTAAAGACCACGGGCACCCATATGGACCGTGATCACTATAACGGTCTGTGGTGTTTCCCGTGGTGAATTTCCAGTGTATAGGCCTTGATGAGATGTATTTTGAAAATGCCAAGTGTTGACCACGGAGGGATTCACAGACCATGAAGCCCTTGACGGGCCGTCTGATCGTCCATGAAAAGTTGCGACAACTCAGTCCTACTTTGAGTAGGACTCGTTTTAGACTGGTTATTTGAATTAATTAGGGTAATTTTTTTTATCTTGTCATATCTGGTACGAGCGACTAGTTTTTGAATATTATCATTTTTGGTTTTTGACGATTAACATTGAAACGATCTTTGGAGTTGGATTTTGGTTTTCTGAATATCAAGTATTCGTTGAATTTGAAAACTTTCATAAGTGATTTCTCTTAATGTCTTCATTACAAATCTTTACTTATTTAGTTGAAAACATGAGTGGCTAAACACCACAACTAGAGTTGTGGGAACTATGATTGTAATCTAAGTGGGGGATTCATAAAATGAGTAAAAGGTGATTCACATTTGCAATATATAATTCAGTTTTCGTTATTCATTTGTTCTAATGAGTGCACACGTTAGAATCAACATGTATCTATCACTTGTTCTAGAGAAAATTGATGGTTGGGAAAAAGTTGAGTTAATCTGATGAAATGGAGTTAGAGTTCGAGTTAAACAGAAGAGAACTTTAATGTCATTGTATGCGAAGGTAAAATTTGTTAACACTCTAGGATCGAGAAGATTATATTGGAAGTTATCTAACTAGACTGAGAAGTGTTAGATACATTTAACTCGTCTGTAATTTCCAAAGAATGAAATTACCTTAAACTCGTTCAAGAATCAACACTAGATTGTAACGTCATGGGAAACACAACCATGGTTTCATTAATTTATCAATACAACGTTGGAATCAATACTGTGTTAAGTATTAATCTGGATCTTTTACCAACATTGGTTACCTGAATCTTACAACTAAGCCCAATTTACATTTTGAAATTATCTTCTCTAGGAAATAATAATGACATTTGGATAAACGCGATAATGAAATCATTTCTGTAAAGAAATTCTCTGTGGGATTGACCTCAACTCACGTTGAGTTCTATAAATTGACTTCAACCGTTTATACTTCTTAATTGAAGTGTAAGTTTTGACGTATCAGTACTCCTGAATGATAATTGAATTATGCATGTTGCACATGTGTGAATACAATGTCGTGTTTACTTGTTATATATCTCGCTACAGAATGAACTGTGAATGGTCAGGCCCTATCGGGATGTAGTATGGTAAGTGGGGACCGAGGGTCCAATTGTTACTATTGGTTACTTTAGAGAGGTTGTCTGTGTTCATTACAATGAGTAGCAGGGTGGTGTTCATGTTGTAAATGTTAAGTAGCTAGGTCTTACCTTGGAAGGGGATTTGTATTCAAAATGGTTAGCGAGTCTTGATAGAATGTATTATGAGGTCTAAGGAAAAATCGTGAGTGGTTAGCCGGATTCGTAATGGCTGCATTCGGGGTATCTTCTATGAGGTAGCATGGTTAAGTTGAGATCAAGAACGGAGCGAGTAAAGGGTTAGAGTCAAGTGTGTTAGTAGGGTTGAAGGGTGTACGGTCTTATTGCATGTTTCCTGCTAGTCGATTTCTTATATTATGCGGTGGATATTGGGTTGACCGATGATGACTACCAGTACTTGTGGTTTGTACTGATACTACTCTTTCTATGCCTTTTTGGCATAGTCTGGTTGCAGGATCAATGATGTTTCATAGGTGAAGACGAAGACAATCTCCAACAGCTCCTATTTTTCCTTCCATGTGGTAGGAGCTGCGCCCTTTGTTATTTTGGTTATTACTATGTAATCTTAGAAGCCCTTGTACCTTTTTAGACTAGATCCTTGGGGGAGTTAATTGCTTTACAAGTTAACTTTGAGTAGTTTAAAACTCTTATTTATAAACACTACATGAATTTCCTTTTCTTCAATTTCTTAATCTTTCGCATGTCTTTAACCGTTTGGGAATCGAGGATTCTTCTACTTAGGTGTTAGAGTAGGTTCCCACACGACCCGGTGGGTTGGCTCGTGACAGAATCACAATAAGATTTTGAAACTAACAACACCCATATTATTAAATGTCTTGCTTAGACCCAAAAATTCACTCCAATCTATAATCAAGTTTCTAATCTTGATTTCAATTAACATGACAACTCTCATATTTTCCAAATTTCAAGTCTAGGGTTGAGTTCCAATTTCTCTAATATTTTAAATGTAATAGTATTTATATAATACAATACACCTAATATTTAATTACATATCTTAATATATCAAACTTAAATCATAATGGGATAATAAAATATTATTAATTAAAAATGGAAGCCAACTGGTTATGAACTGGTGTCGGCAACTATACTTACTCTTAATACTTGCACCCTATCTAACAACCTATCTATCCAATCCTATAAATCACCTGCAAGAGCATTTTCCAGTTTCAATTTATTTTTCACTATTGAAAGAATGAATCATTAATTAATGCCAACCTCCAGATCTTGTCCCCTTAAAACTACCAACCAAAACCGCTATATTCCTTCCAATTTTAATTTGAAATTTTAATATAATAATATAACTTATCACCCAACCATTAATACACTAATCTTTTACTATAACAACAATACAGAAACAAAATAAACTCGAGGTTTTACCTGAAGCACGGGTCGCTTTTCTTGTGGCGTCAAACCGTGCCCTCCGCCTCTCTCGAATTATGGACTAAAATATTAAACCCTACTAACTTAACTTTCACATATAGCAAACACAAAATTCATATTTTTATGCTATAACAAAGTTTGCATAATTGCGCTCCATAGCAAACATGCTATGACTAGGCTATTTCGCTATACATATATACAAAAGAAGCAATTGTATAATTCGCTGGCTCCTCTTCAAATTTGTATAATTTCGCTGGCAGGCCATTTGTATAAATTGTTGTCAACCTCTCGTTTGTATAAATCATTGGGAGTCTCTCAATTTAATTTTATGTGTTTGTATATCTGTATAAAATTTGAATTTGTATACAATTGAATCGAAATAAAACGTTTGTATATCAAATGTCGTTCTCTCTCTCACTTTATACAAACATAATTTATACATTGTATTTTGTATAATCTGTGTTTGTAGAAAGCGAGAAAGAGAGAAAGACAAAAGAGAACTGGACAGGGGAATATTTGTATTGTATAAGTGTATAGGACGAAGATATATGTATTTGCATGTGTATATACAATTTTCTCTCGCTTTATACAAACAGATACACAATTTATACATTTCTTTTTGTATAAAACGAGAGAGGCGAGCGACAGAGAGAGCGAGCGAGAGAGGGAGAGTGGCGAGTGAGAGTTTGAGGGAGAGAGGCGACTGACAAACAGTTTGCTACAGGGCACAATTAAATCAAAGTGTGGTTATACCATTTAATTTGAATTAATAGTTTGTCATTATGTACAATTTTTCCATTTTAATATATATGAGCCAAGTGACATAATAATAAATGAATTAAGGGCTTGACCCATTAACCACCTACTTAATAAATTAATTATTTAATAATTTTTTTCTAATTAACGAACTGCAGTTATCGAATAGTTCAAAATTCTCCAATCAACATCACTGATTGATCAGGAAATGACTCGAGACAACTATCGGGAGGGAAAAATGGTAGATTTATAAAAAAATACCAAATAACCTTTCAAGTCATTACAGTAGGCAAGAGTATGTGTTAGTACAAACATGTACCAAGTATGATAGTCATGCATAAAACATTTGAAAATATGCTTAAAGAGAGATATATTTCATGGTATTAAATGACCAAGCTAAAACGTGAGATAAGAGGTGAAAACATGAGCCATATAACATGTTCAATGCAAGTAGACACCATTTTAAAACACATGTGAGATACTTATTGAAGTAACCTTAGTTCATCATAGCTTTCTTGTGGGAAGTAGCCTTAACCAACATATAAGACCATATGAGCTATTAACATGGAATTCAGTGTCTCCCACACCGAAAAGGGTTGTCCCACTTGCCAAGGTAAGGACCATGAACTACTAGCTTATGTTGATCCACTAGCTAATGTCTATCTAGACAACCTATGTTGGCACATAGTTATGGGACACGGGTAATCACCACTTGTTCACTCGGTACTAAGCTTAACTTCCACGGAATAGTTATTAATAATATTCATCTTATCTTTTAAAGGAACATGGGTAATCGCCTCATGTCCCTACATCACGTGACATAGGTAATCGCCTCTTGTCTTTCAATAGAGAGCATGGGTAATCGCCTCTTGCCTCAACATTAGAATAGCTCCATTACATTGATTCATTTTAGGTGAGAAAGCCTTTCAACCTTAAGAACCCTTTATATCTAAGAAAATGCATGTGTATGTGAGAAATACTTTCAGCAATACAACAACAACAACATCATTGATACTTCACTTTCAAAGCATCCTTAAAGCATTTACATCAATTTCATGAGAACATGCATGATTTCATAAGTTCATCATTCATAGTTCCACAACCCACATTATATCATCATAATTGAATAAAACATGGAGTTAGGCATGGGTTAATGGGATTCAGCTAAAAACATGAAATTAACTCAGGTCATGCATAATAGATCATAATTCAATCAAATAAATCAACATAGAAAGGAACCCATGAAATGGAAGAAAAACCCTAACTCAATTGGGGATTTCTAACTTCATAATTGGAGAATTTGAGAACTCTATGGAGGAAAGGGCTCCATGAATGAAAGCTATCATACCTCAATGCCAGAAACTTAACTTCAATGGTGGAATTGGAGACTTGACTTACAAACCCTAGCTTTCTTCTTCAACTTCTAGAGAGAGAAATATTTGAGAGGAAGATTTATTCTTCTTTTAAGAACTTGAGAGAATGATTTCAATTGGTGAAATTTGGGGGTAAAATTACTTTTATAGGAATTTATATGAAGGGTAAACTAACATAGTATTAAGCTAGAATAATTAGGAAAAGACCACAAAGCCCCTAAGAAAATAAATGTCAGACCTCACCGACGGCTGGACCTACGATCCGTTGGTCAGACCACGGACCGTCTTGGTCAGCTGTGGTTGAGATCAGAGACTCGTAATTATGGCCCCCAACGAAGGATGGTACCTATGGCTGGTTGGCCCATCAACGGACCGCGGACCACGACCATAGTTCCCAATCCACGACTCACCTATGGGACCTATCTACGACTCGTACATTGGATGAAGGACCATAATGGTGAACCATTGAAAAAGTACTGAAAATTGACATTTCTCTATAAAAAAACTTGACTGGCCAATCCACGGACCATACCTACAGTCCGTGTGTCAGACGAAGGAATGTTGGTGGCTCAGTCGGACTGGCATCAGATTTCTGAAGAAAGCTGACATTTCTACCATTTTGAATTTGAGGTGTTACATTATCTCCCTCTTGGGATCATTTGTCCTCGAATGAGATTTAAGGCATCGTAAGGAAGGTAGAAACTCAATCTAACAACCCATGATGAATGCAATCATATAAATGCACATTCCGAGGAGGAAACATCAACTCCAAGCTAAAGCATGTTCAGAACATCATATCATGAAGTCTATATGAAACCCATACTCAAATTCACATAAACATATAGGAATCAATCATGTAAGTTCATTTTCTTAAAAGTTAAGCTTTTCATGAATCATTCATAATGAGGAAATCATGGGAATATCTAAGACACATGACACCTAATGAGTAAACCATGAGGAGCTAAATAACTTAAGCTTGAGTAGGGACGAAGGGAAAGAGATGAGGATAACGGAACATCATATCGGCCTCGGCCTCCCAAGTAGCACCCTCAACTAAATGATTCCTCCAAAGAACTTTCACAAAAGCAACTTCTTTATTTCTCAACCTCTTAACTTGCCGGTCTAAAATCTCAACTGGAACCTCCTTATACGAGAGATTCTCTTTAACTCCCAAACCTTCTAAGGAAACTATAAATGTCGGATCTCCAATACATTTCTTCAACAAGGAGACGTGGAAAACTAGATGCACCGATGCCAAGTTGTTAGGCAAATCAAGTTCATAAGGAACCTTGATAGTTTGCCTCAAAATATGATATAGGCCCACATATCGATGACTAAGCTTCATTTTCTTGCCAAACCTCATTAGACCCTTCATGGGTGAAATTTTCAAGACCCAATCATTAACATAAAACTCAATTTCTCTTCTCCTAACATCAGCATATGGCTTTTTCCGACTTTGGGCCGTTTTCAACATTTCTCTAATAAGTCAAACTTTATCCATAACCTCATATACCAATTCGGGACCTAATAGGGAAACTTCCCCCACCTCAAACCAACCTATTGGAGATCTACACCTCCTTTCATATAGAGCCTCAAATGGATCCATACCAATATTTGAGTGAAAACTATTGTTATATGAAAACTCTATCAATGGCAAGTGATCATCCTAATTACCCTTGAAGTCAATTACACATTCTTTCAACATATCTTCCAAAGTTTGGATAGTTTGCTCCTCTTGCCCATCGGTTTGTGTATGAAAGGCCGCACTAATATTAACACGAGTACCAAGACCCTTTTGGAAAGGTTTCCAAAATTGAGAAGTATGGGTACCATGATCAGAGATAATGGATAAGGTTACTCCATGCAGCATCAATATTTCCTTCATCTACAACTTATCATAGTACTCTGCCGAATAAGAAATCTTGACGTGAATGAAATGAGTCAATTTCGTCATTCGATCTATAATAACCCAAATCGAATCATGTTGTCACCGGGTGTGAGGCAAACCAACAATAAAGTCCATGTTAAAATCTTCCCACTTCCAAGTAGGAATGCTAATATCTTGAGATAAGCCTCCCAGCTTTTGATGCTCAACTTTAACTTGTTGAAAATTACGACACTTAGCCAAAAATTTTGCAATATCCTTCTCCATTCCATTCCACCAATAAACATCCCGCAAGTCACAGTACAGCTTGGTGGCTCACGGGTGAATGGAAAATCAAGAACTATGAGCTTCTGACAAGATTTTCTCTCTCAAGTCATCTACATTAGGAACACACAAATGACCTTGATATCGAAGCACACCATCTCCCTTTTTGAAGAAAGCCTCAACGGACTTTTTAAGCACTGTTTCCTTCAATTCAACCAAAATGGGATGAAGACCCTGCTTGGCCTTCACATCCGCCGCAAAAGATGATTCTGAACCATTGTGAGCCATAACACCACCCTTGGTAGAGTTAACTAACCGAACACCCAAACATGCCAATCTATGAACATCTCAAACAAACTCCTTTCTATCATTCTCAATATGAACAACACTACCCATCGATAATCAACTAAGGGCATCCTCCACTACATTTGCCTTAGCTAGATGATAGAGAACACTCATGTCATAATCCTTCAGTAATTCAAGCCACCTCCTTTGGCGAAGATTTAGATCCTTCTGATTAAACACATATTGCAAACTTTTATGGTTGGTAAAAGCGTCTATATGAACACCATACAAGTAATGCCTCCAAATCTTTAAGGCAAAAACAAGCGCCGCTAGCTCGAGTTCATGGGTGGGATAATTCTTCTCATGTATCTTAAGTTGCCTTGACGCATAGGAAATAACCTTTCCATTTTGCATAAGGACACATCCTAGCCCAATTCTTGAGGCATCACAACAAACCACAAAACTGTTTGTCCCTTCCAATAATGTTAACACCTGAGCGAAAGTATGTCTATCTTTGAATTCTTGGAAACTCTTTTCACACGCTTCAGATCATATGAACTTAACTTTCTTTTGAGTCAATGTCATCAATGGAGAAGCAAGCGAAGAAAACCCTTCAACAAACCTTCTATAGTAACTGGCTAAATCCAAGGAACTCCTAATATCCGAAGAGGATAGAGGTCTAGGCCAACTTTTAACCGCATATGTCTTCTTAGGATCTACCTCAATGCCCTTACTGGAAACAACATGCCCAAGAAAATCCACGGACCTTAGCCAAAAATCACATTTGCTAAACTTTGCAAAGAATTGTTGGTCCTTGAGGACTTGCAACACAATTCTCAAATGATCTGTATGCTCGTCTTCACTCCTCCAATAGACCAATATATCATCAAAATTTCTACAAGGTTAACATGAGTGACTCTATGGGACAGGGAGATGGGACACCTTCTATAGACCCTCTTAGCCACAACAAAATCACAAAAAAGAGTAGAGACATAAAAAGGATCTAACAACACGTCTGGAAGAATATCAAACCTCATAGTCACATATGGCCTCACAATAGACAAGGTAGCACCGGGGTCAAGTGAATCATAAACATCAAGTTAAAAGACTTTCAACATACCGGTAACCACATTGGGAGAACCCTCTTGATCATGACGAGTCTGAAGTACATATAACCGATTTTGCTTCTGATCCCCACTTACACCAGATGAAGCGTTAGGTTGAGACCTTCGGTGACTATCTCCATCATTCTGAGCAACTGAAGGAAAATCTCTTATCTTGTGGTCCATCTTACCACAACCAAAACAAGCATTGTAATCCGTTAGACACCTACCCTCATGTTTCTTTCCACTTGGCACAAGTAGGCATTGAAGATCCACCACCATCCCCTCCTTGAGGATTATGGTTATACACCATTTCTTTGTTGAACTTAGAAGGAGCATTGGAGGAGCCTTGACTGGAAAACCTTTGTCGGAACTTAGAACGACCATGTCTATTGGACCTTGAATGTTAGAAATTACCATCACCAATTTTGACCCTTTTTGCCTTTCTAGACTTTTCCTTAAGGTTCTCCTCTTCAGTTTGTTGCGCATGAACCATGAGGCCAGAAATGTCCATATTATTGACAAGCATAGCGGTACGACATTCCTTAACCACCATCTCGGACACTCCCAAAATGAACTTACTCATCCTTGCCCTAGGATTGACAACCATAGTAGGAGCATATCGAGATAATTATATGAACTTCAAAGAATATTCTTTCACACTAATACTTCCTTGACGAAGGTTAATAAACTCCAATACCTTTGCCTCCCTCATATCAAGGGGAAAAAACCTATCAAGGAATGCAACTTTGAATTTTTCCTAATCGAGAGGAACCACATATTCCTTTCTCCCCTCTTTCCATTGGTTGAACCATCTTTGAGCAACACCCTTATGTTGATAAGTTGCCAATTCTACTTTTTCCACCGACGTCACTCCCATGATCATCAAAACCTTGTAAACATCATCAATGAACTCTTGAGGGTCTTCCTCAACCTTAGAACCATGAAAATTCAGAGTATTCAACATAGTGAATCCCTCACTCTAGTTTCCGTCGTACCCATATTTGGGTTCACGAGGTCTGTAACCTCCCTATTGGCTTGGGCCAGCATGGCTTGAACCAACACATGAAAAGCAACCTTAAACTTTCTATTAGACACTTGCTCGATAAAGGGTCGACCAGAACTTGAGGAGGAGCCTCTTGATTCACATTCTCTCCCACATTTCTTCTAACATATGCCTTTCGAGTGGCCATATCCTATAGAGCATCAAATAAGGATTAGGAGAGAGACATTATAGAGTTAAACTCTATTGCACGACTTTAGAGTAATGAAAGAAGTGGAGTTTCCTAAACATCTTATATCCTCTAATTCATATATGTTGTGTTCTTCACACTCATGAAGAAGACACTACTTGACATGGCTTATGAGACTTCCTAGGATCTTTCTAAACCTTGTGATCTGATTACCAAGTTTGTCAATATCACGACCCAACCCATCGAGTAGTGTGGGTACCTACTCTAACACCTAAGTAGGAGAACCCTCAATTTCTAATGATTAAAAACATGCGGAAGATTTTTGAAAAATAAAGATAAAATAAAATGTATGCAATTTTTACATAATACAACTTTTTAAAAAGATCCACAATTAAATTGCTTAAAATAATTAACACCCCCAGGGATCTACTCTAAACAATTACAAGTGCTTCTAAGATTACAAGGTATAAATTACAGTAACTAGTGACACAACTCTAATCACAAGGAAGGAAGAGTAGAAGTTGTTGGAGATTGTCTCCGTCTTCACCTATGAAATATCACTGACCCTGCAATTAGACTATTCCCAAAAGGCATAGCAAGAGTAGCTTCAGTACAAACCACACGTACATGTAGGAATCATTGGTCAAGCCGATACCTACCGCATAATATAAAGTAATCAACCAGCAGGAAACATGTATTATTAAAGTACATCCCTCAACCTATAGATTCTGGCTTGACCATACCCGAATACCCAAAACATACTAGTACACTTGACTCTAACACTCGTCTCTGTTACCCTAATACCTTGGTTTTTGACCATAGCTTAACCATTCTATCTCATAGAAGAGTTCTCGAATACAACCACTACTAGTCCGACTAACCACTCACGATGTACCCTTGCTTCTTTTTCATCCCAATTCAGCCTTTGACCACACAGTATATTCTATCAAGGCTTGCTAACCATTTCTGACAAGAATTTCCCTTTCCAAGTAGGACCTAACTATTGTTTGGACAATGAACACTACCCCTCTCTCCTTACTTAGAACACGGACAACATCCATAAAATAGCTAATAGTAAAACCTGGACCCTCGGCCTCCACTTACCAGTCCACACACCGATGGGTCCGCTCATTCGCAGTCGATTCCAATAAACAAGATATAAGCCATTTAGTTACAACACAGTAAACACACATTTATAGAATGCATAATTCAATTATCATTTTAGGAACAACATACCAATTCGCAATATCTATAGCAGGTAGACATGAAGGTAGTAATCACTATTGGTTCTCTCATGGAACCTACACACAAACTGTTAGTGTGTTGGAACGTGACACCCAATCCAATATATATACATATATACATATATATGACGGAACTGACACCCGATCCAATGTGTATATGTGTCGGAACGTGACACTCAATCCAATGTGTCTGTCAAAATGTGACACCCGATCTAATATATGTGTTGGAATGTGACACCCGATCTAATATATGTGTTGGAATGTGACACTCGATCCAATCAGTACAAACACAACCATAATCACACCCATAATGAATAATCATATAGTCACATAGTTAAATAACAGTTTCATGGCATGTAATTATCCATTCTTAGTCGTCTCATTAGGTTCGATTCATGTTCTCTATTCACATTCATGTGGACATACAATAGGGCCATTAACAAGTATATACAACAGAAAACTAGAAGTCAAACCATCATCTAACCCTAGTTCACAGGACAAGGCTTCTCCCCATGGTACACATCATATTTAGCAACTAGGTACATGTACAATCATCCCATTTTCCATGCCTGAAGGCCTAAATACAGATTCTACTATCAATTAACATTATTCAATTGAGTAAACCTAGCCTACATGGATGCCAAGTAGCTGCAGAGGGATTGTAGCTCCAATCCTAACTTTGGGATGTCGAGACTGTGGATTTGGCTGGGAATCAGCAAGTTATCGTCATCCTTGCGCTATAAATATCTTCCTTCTTCTTTCCCAAGCCTAGAACAACCTTTTGAGGGTTTCTGGGGTGATCCTGGCCTCCTTTTATCACTTGGGGGAAAAGGAGAAAATAAAACGTTGCATCATTAAGCTCTGCCCCGACCATCCCACTTTGACGCTCCTTGTCCAGCTAGATCACCGCTGCCCTAGCGGCATCCCTCCCGCTCTGGCGGGATGGTAGGGTCTAGATACTCTCAATGTTTTGTCCTTTGTAAATAATGATGGTTCGGGTGATTATAATAAATACCAATTTACCCCTCATTCATCCTTGAATGACAAACGGAGGAGTAAACACGAGCCATTTTGGAGTACTTCTAAACTAACGAGTCAGATCGTTACGAAACCAATGGAAGATAGTGGTTCTCAAGTTTTACACATGAAAGGGTCTTTACCCAAGGAACCGACTAGGAAAACGATGCACCTCACAGAGAAAAGAGGCATCAAATTGTATACCTGGCCCCGCTATAGCGGCAGGGTTCCCGCTGAGGCGTGACTGCTATTGCGGGGACAATGCCGCTGTAGTGGAGGATCAAAATCAGTAAGAAGGGGGAAAGGGGAATGGTTTCCCCATTTCCTCCTTTTCTCTCTCAAAAACTCCCAAAATTCTCTCAATCACTTCGCTCCGAACATCAATCTTAAGGTAATGTTCTGGCTCCTTACTCTATTTACTTCGACACTTACTTAATCACGTTTGTATGGCACTAAACGACCGGTTAGAATGGCGTTGGGTTAGTTTTCAAAAATGTGAAAATAGGTTGCTTGATCTGCTAGAAAAATGTAGCATGGACACTTCCCTTACGTTCACAACGTCTTCACAATGTTCTGAGCGTAAGGATTTCATGTAAATACGGTCGAAATGCTTCTGAAATGAGTGAGGGAAGTTGAATAGTTTCTTGGTGTAAAGCTCGGATTCAAGCACCATTTAGGGGTTATATTGCTAGAATAATTGCATATTTAGGTACTAGGGTACTTTAGATACTCTAATCTAGTGAAAAATTTGTTAAAAACGAGGTTTCATGGAGAAGGGGCGCCATGATCTCACCCTAGAGTTTGTCCTAGAAGAAGGCTGCTCTGGTGGCCTTCATCACACTATGGCAGTCTCTTTCATCCCACTGCGGTGGGATTTAGACCGCTATAGCAGGATTCAGTGGGGCGGTGGCTCCTTGCCACTCCAATTAGAAATTTTGATTTTTCCTTAGCCAGATATTGCCTAATCCCATGGAGTCCTAACGTGTACATTTTCATGAATTTTGCAGGCTTGTCTACTATGGCTGAAATAAATGAGGAAAACTTGCCTTTCGTTTAGTTTCCCGATGCTGTAAGTCGGGAGAGGCACTACGAGCACCGAAACACCAAGTTCTTGTATGAGAGGGGTTTCTACCTGCTGGGCCTAGCAGAGAAAGCACACGCCTTCCATGCCCAGGTGATGGAGTTTGGTTGGGGTCCACTGACAGAGGCTCCCCCTACTGCGTGCTCCGGCTGGGTGAGGGAGTTCTACGCCATTCTCTCTTCTGTTTGCTGGGAGGATCCTCACCCTACCATCTGCACCCGAGGAGTTGACGTCCCCCTAAGCACTCAATTCATCAATGAGGTGCTAGAGGTCCCTAATACAGAGTACGAGGCCAAGTTGCGCGAGATGGATTTGGGCTGGTTGAAGGATACACTAGTTGAGGGTACGCGTCGGGACCGAGTTTACTGGGCTACTACTGAGGCCATCACAAGTACTCACTGGTCACCAGATGCCAAGAGGTGGCTGCACTTCCTTTCTGGAAGGATCATCCCGTCAGGCAACCATACCGACGTGACCTTTTCCTGGGCTCTAGTGATGGCTTGTGCTATGCAGGGAATTGGATTGAACATGGGAGCATAGATCATATCTGAGTGGAAGATGTTCTACCGGGGCAACAAGAAGGCATTCTTCCTGCCTAGACTGGTGATAACGATGTGCAAGCAGGCGGGGATGCCACTCTTTGACACCGATGAGGTACTTCCTATGGATCCCCTTTTTCATCCCCTTTTGATCAGGCAGCGTCCACCTCAGGAAAGAAAAGGAAGACGAATGGGGCTGGTAGCAGTCAAGCAGCTACTGAGGTGGATGAGGAACGAGAGGAAGATGATGAGGTCGACGACACCCCTCCTACCCAGTCTCAGCCCCCACTATCAGTTGGTCATGTGGAGGAGGACCTGGCGGCCGTCTGGAGGAGATAAGGAAGCTCATATGCTAGTGCCTCGACTCCAGTTCCACCCTCCACTACCCACGAGGTTGAGATGCTTCACCGCTAGGTGCAACATGAGAAGAAGAAGGGTCTAGAGAGGGACCTTCTGATGGGCCGAATGTGGAAAGACATTAAGGTCATTTTATTTTTCATTGCCCTTCAGAGGGAGCTTCCTCGGCTCAAGCTGGGCGACTATCGGGAGTTTCCTTGGCTGAGCGAGGCATGGACTGGCGAGACAACCTCGTAAGGACCTAGAGTTCGGCAGTGACACTTCCCATTCCTAGGGACCCTAATTTGGATTAGCCCATCTTGGTCCTATAACAAATAATAATTCATTTTCCTTTTTGTTTTCCCTTACATTTTTGTAAGCACATGGATACTCATTTTTTTTTGCTATTTTCATAGCTAATATATTAATGCTAGGTTATAACTTACTGTTCTTATTGCTGAGTATTGATTGGATTGTGGGAATTAGCCTATGCACGATTTCGAAGTTAATAGACAAAACAGTGGAAAATAGGGGAGACAGGGCAGAGATTATGTCTCGCCATGTCCCGCTCTGGCGGGAGACTTTTCACCCTTGTCATGACCCGAGCCTATACCCCGAAAGCGACACGGCGTCCCCAAAGGGACTCGTACAAGCCTCATATCTTTCATAACATTCGATATATGGAAAATGGTATGGAATTAAAACTTTCTTTAAATCCATACAATCTAAAATACTCATTTAAAACACAATGGAAGTCTATTGTCTCACATGGCCATCTTAACAATATCCGGAAAAAAAATAGGGTCACAACCCTTTACAATCAGACAGTTAACATATGTCTATTACATGATAGAAAAGAAACATCTAAACACTTGTCCTCAATCTATGAGGACATACCACTTAGCCTTGGAGGAATCTCAATCCAAGCCCTTGAACTAGACAGAAAGCAACTCACTTGGCGGAACCTACACTTGTAGTAAAATAAGAGAAATATGGGTTAGCACACAAATATGTACTAAGTATGATGACCATGCACAAACATGCTTTTAAACAGACATTTTGGTTGGAAACCATGCATTATGCCACTTTTTAGAGATAGCATGTACATTAGTATAAGACACATAAAGTACACGTGTAATCATCATACAAGTCATAATTATCACATTTGAATATCCACCTTAAGTAACCCTAAGCTACACTTGTGCAATGTAAGGATATCATCCCATACTACTATCCCTACTAAGTGCCACTTTGAGTTCACCTTAGATGAACTTACCAATTCATACTTAACTTCAAGCAATACTCATGCATAAGGAACACATTCATTTCATAAGGCATGACAATGGAAGATAACTCATAATACAACCCAAGTATAACATGCATCATCACATTAGACATTTAAGTCAACATTCTTCATTAGCTTCACTAAGATATTAGAGAACTCACTATGACCCTCTCAAGCCTACTCGTGCAATGCATGGATGACATCCCATACTACCACCCACACTTCATAGAACTTCTCAAGAAACCATAATGCACATCTCACATGATGGGAACATGCATTAACCGACATAGACCATGAGAGAAAACCATGGAATCTGGTGTCATATAGCCCCACACTGTAAAGAGGTGGTCTACTTGCCTAAGGTAGGACCGATAACATTTTAGCGTAGGTCGAAACCATTAGCTAATATCCTATGTGGACACATAGTTATGGGATAGGAAGATGTTCATTGGAACCCTAGCCTATCATTGGGAGAGTTTCCATCTTACCATATCCACTCGGTGCTTAGCTTCCATTCTCATAGAGTATTTTATTTTCATTAACATTATTGTACTTGAGAGGGCTACCAACATTAGGCCTACCAACCCAAGTACATTACACAAGAAAGGGCCACCGCCATTAGGTCTACCAATTCAAGGTACATTAAGGATAGATCATTGATTTTCCAAGAAGGGTGCCATAAACATTGGGTCTACCGATGCAAGGTTTGTCATCACACATGAAAGGGTTATTAACACTAGGTCTACGGATTCAAGGTTTATCATCACATTAGTTTCTAGACTAATCATGAAGGGCTACGAACACTAGGTCTACCGGTTCAAGACATAGCCTAGAATACTTCATCATTCATTCATGAAAGGAATGTCATTAGCTTATCAATTCATATTCTTCAAGTCAAGACATATTCATTAAACAAGAAGAGGAGGCCTAAGCCTACCAATTCAAGACATGACAGTACATTCAAGGTCACATTTATCAATACAAGAAAAGGATGCCTTAAGCCTACCAATTCAAGATACATCAATCCACATTACTTTCATTTATACAAGAAAAGGAAGCATAAGCTTACCAATTCAAGATATACATTACCATGAAGAACCCTTCACATTCCATCATCAACATTCATAAGTGTCAAATTGATAAACAGCCTTTCAATAATAACACAATTACATTCAAGACATAATCCTATTACCTTCGTTAGATTCACATTCATATACAAGACATCATGATAATACTCAATTCCTCATACTATGCCCTTTAAGGCCACGAATCTCAAATCACCAACACACCAAAAATTTACTACAATTAAGGCATGGATAGTTATACAATTCAATATACTAAAGCAATTTAGACAAATTCCATTTACATGCTTTCATAATCAACAAACCGACTTCATAAAGGCACAATTTAGGAAATTGAGAAAATTCATGGGTTCATAGAGTATTTCATCATAAATCATCAATCAAACACAAATTCAATCATAATTTGTCATTAATAACCATTTGAAAACGTTTGAAGAAGGCACCCATGAGTTAGAGTAGAAACCCTAGATTTTGAGAAACTTGAAAACTTTGAAAACTAACTTTGAATGGACTCTAGGGGTGAAAGCTACCCCTAGATGAAGGATCACCATACCTTTCTTGTGAATCCCTAATAAATTTGAGGAATAACACCTTGAATCCACAAACCCTAGCTCCCACTTCTTCTTCTTCTTATTTGGGAACTTCTAGAGAGAGAAATATTGAGAGGAAGAACTCTTTTGATATGATTTTGGTTTTCTTAAAAAGTGACTTAATTCAAGTAATTTCAAGTCTAAAAAGGTTATATACATATTAGGAAAGGAATAAAATAATATGAACTCAACTTTGGAAAAGAACTAAGGACCCTTAAAGTTTTAACTTAGAATTTTACACCTTACCCGACTTACCTCGCCCTTTGAACCTCATGGCTCACCAAGGGCACTAGGCGACTCGCCAAGTGGACCCTTGGCTCACCCAATTTTCCAGTGTGCTCCCTAAATGGGAAGCTCATTAGGCGATGTAGGGGACCATTGGGCGATTCGCCAACCTGGTAGTCGAGTCCCGACCTAGCTCGCCTAAATTTCCAACAGCTACATCATGGGGACAACCGACTAGGCGATACCAATGGCATAAGGGTGACTCGCCAAGCCCTTTGGGCGATCAATCATCCCCATCGCCAACTAGGTCCATGAATGAACAAGGTCTCCTTCACTATATCTTTCTAGCTTAGTCCCTTGCTTGAACCCTAGGCTTCTTTCTTACTCATTTTAGTTCTAAAACAACCTAGACATAAACTTAAAGTCACACTAATCCAAACGTTAAGGCTCTAGTTCAACCTATCATTTTTCCGAGTCGTTACAGCCCTGCCGGTCTCACCCTGGCGGGAATGATTCCGCACTAGCGGCTCCGACGAAACCAATCCCCAAGAGAACAATTTTCTGGAGGTACTCCCAATTTCTAGAGTTTTTCATTGACTTCCTAGGGCCAAGATTACGCACTTAGGATAGCTCTCTTGACTAGGATAGGTGTCACCCACCCCAAGGTAAATCCCAGTGTATACACACAAGAACCTTCTCCCACTAATTTGACACAACAAGCATGCACCTCCCAAGAATATCCTTATCACTCACACGATTTATAATCTGTTTCAACACACACCCAAAATTCTTTTACGAATTACATCGTAGTTTATCTCTAGACCTTGGTACATCACCAATGATAACTCTCTTTTTGACAACAAGTTCACGAAACTCGAGCAATCATAACTTGCATCATTTCTAACATTTAGACAACTATATTGCACACATAGAAATACAGACAGGCAAGTGGCAACAATGTGTGCATAATCACATCATAGCATTCCAACAAGTACACCTTACACACTAATAGTTATTCCGATAAAAATATGAACACATTCACCATTTCAAGCTACATCACACGGGTAAGTCAAAATTATTAATTAATTTGCTACATGGATGACTAGTAGCTGATCATCCATGCATCTATACAGCCTCTAAGGCTATATACCAGTTGGAACCTCCTAGGTTCCAATTTACCCTGCTTGTGTCCCTTCGACCGTGTTGAGATACCAATTGGAATCGAAAGATACCAATTGGACTCAACTCATACCACAAGCGACAATTTGCATGGAAGGAGAGAAGATATGGAACGACTTCCTAGAATGCTTCATAGCTTCCTAAAGATTAGATGAGGACGTCAACACACCAATCCACAGGAGTCTATTCCACATCTGTTCTTGTACTGGGAGACTGGTAACCTAGGCTCTGATACCAATTTTTCATGACCCAATCCACCGGACCGTGCGGGAACCTACTCTAACACCTAAGTAGGAGAACTTTCGACTTCCAACAGTTAAAAATATGTGGAAGAAATTTGAAAACTGAAGATAAAGAAAATGTATGCAATTTTTACATAATAAAGATTTTTTAAAAGATCCACAATTAAACTGCTTAAAATAATTAACACCCTGAGGGATCTAGTCTACAGATACAAGAGCTTCTAAGATTACAAGGTATAAATTACACTAACTAGTGATGTCACGCCCCGAGACTACCCCCGAGACGCGGACACGGTACCTATGACCACAAGTGATCCCAAGCTAACCCTGCTGGCATGATCATGAGCATACTAAAGATAATAAACTGATGCGGAAGCTAAATCATAATTAAAATGAAAAGATGGGGAA
>JAJOOS010003151.1:0-23317 GCA_029582725.1 Solanum chiquidenum | reverse complement strand
AAAACAATTAGGTTAATATTTCTATTTAGATATTTATACTTTTATTTGAAAAAAACTTAATAAATATTATAAAGATAATTTTATTTGTGGATTTGATTAACAAGTAGTAACATTAACACCATATAATATTGTTTTGTCGATATTTGTAATAATATTTTTAAATTACAATTTATAATTTATTTTAATAATTATAAAAAAAAAAAAAAAAGTGGGCTGGCCCGGCAAGCCTGTAGCCCACGTACTTGTGGGCTGGGCCGACCATTTTCTGGCCCACACCAAAAATGGGCTAGCCCGGCCTGACCCGTAAAATGTCAAAGCCTGTATGGGTTAGCCCGGATGGGGTGGGCTAGCCCATATTGACAGCTCTAATTTTTTCTTAAACATGTTTTCATTTTTTATTTTTTTGGTTTTCACTTCGAAGCTTAATAAGTTCGGATCGCACACCATAGGATTCATTCGAAGTGACATTTTTAACAAGATTTTCTTCATATTTTTGACTTGAATCGAGACCTCTACTTAAAGTGAGACTGTTCCACCACAACCCCACCATCCATGTTGCCATAAATATGTTTTTTTTTTCACCAGCTTGAATCTAGTGCTTTGAGAAGAAATTTCATTTTATTTACCGCAGTTTTCCATATTTACCAAGTCTTCTGCGTGTTTTATTAAAATAGATGGTTCCAAATAATTGTCTTTTACAAAAAATAAGATTTAAGATATAATTGATTTTGTATTTCTATTTTGTTGTTAGTGATAATTACTTTTAGAAGTAATAAACATTAATTAATTAGTATAGAAACTCTAATTGAAGAGCACACATAAACATATTTTAACATTGTGATTGTTTAGATTTATATCACCTGCTCCAACTGACAGTAGATATTATTATCAATTTTGAGTACTCAAATTTTTTAATTAAAGTATCCTTAAATTTGTTAATATGATAATCATTTTTAATATTCTTTTTCACACACAAACCAAATACTGATCCAAAAAAAATTAGAAAAATATTTTCATTGAAAATGTCTTCCTCAGTACCAAATTAATTAGTAATAAAATATCTCATCTCCTAACCCAACTAAATTAATAGTAGTGTCTTTTCTTTAGTACCACGGCTGGAAATAATGAAAAGGAAATATAGATTCTTAATTTTTTAATAAGACTGTTGCTTAAGTTTTGTATTGTACAGAATATATGTTGAAATGATTTTTTAGTCGGTGCAAAAATCCAAAAAGTAAAATCATATCTTTTTATAGTCCGTAATTAGTTAATAATAATAGTTTAATTATTATTAAATATTTATTTTAAAAGGTAATTTTAGTGATAATTACATTTTAGCACTCTTTGTTAATGTCATTAAAGCTTATAGTGACATTAAATTCAATAACAATTAACTAATGCCAGTAAAAAATTTAATATTTTTTGTTAATATGTGTATTTATTGCTGCTAAAAGTTATTTTTATGATAGTGTATATATTATATTAGCTACAATATTTTGTTGCTCTAGGTTGTATTTTAGTAATAATATATGCATGCATCAAACTTGTGATTATTTAAGTAGACTATCCTACATTAATTCCATAAAATTTTACTATGGTTTAGATTTAAATTTTAAATTTTAAAAAGGAAGAAGTAGAAAAAGAAAAAAATAGGAAATTTTAGAGTTTGTTTGGTGGTTCACAGATATTAGGTGTAGAATCACCGTCAAAAGGAAGCTATCAGATTATGACTACGACTCGTGGCCAAACAGAACCTCTAACAAACCCAAAGCTTTAATTCAATTTTTATTTATTAAGATTTTTCTTTTAAATGAAAATAATATAAAAGAGCAAGTAGATCTAGAAGTCTAGTTACCGTGAACTCAGTAACTTTTACAGTTTTGCTCTGATCGTATATATACATAAAAAAATCTATCAAGTATCAATAAATATCTAAGTAAAATTCATATATTTATTCCTAAATTCACTTTTGTTTAGAATTGAGGTGTATTGAGACATTTTTGGGTTCTAACTCTTGTAAATGGATGAGGTTGATATACAAACTAATTAACTCCAATTTTAGGCGTTTTTCTCAATATTTAGTTTTATGTACTACAAAAAACCTTGGAAATTTTGTTGATATTTCAATTTAGACAAAAAAAAAAAAAAACAATTTAGACAGAACTTATAACATTTTAGTTTATTTTTCTTTCTTTAAATGTCAAAATAGTAAAAATGTATAGCTAAAGAAGGGTGGATTCACTTTAATCCGTAGCTATGTACTTTCTTCTATTTCATTTATTTTTCTAACTGTGTTGCATTGAAATCCGACTAATTTAAATTTGGTCTACCTAAAAACCAGTCGAGAGAAATTCTCTTTATCAATAATTCTTTCATACTCAAATTCGAAATCGAGAATTATAATCAAACAAAAAACAGTCTCATTCACTAATCACATCCTTTAGTGGTCTTGCTACCTTTATTTGTACCGTTATAATTGATGAGAAATGTTTTTATTCAGAAAATATCCTCCTTTGGATAAAAATATTTTAAAAATTATAAATTTGACAAAGCAAACTATTTTTACCTAGGTAAATACGTATATGCTTTAATTTGGTATGATTGAATAATTTAATAATTCCCATCAATTAACCACAATTAAGTGTTATTATTTATGTTCGAACACATATTATACATCCATGATTTGATATAAATAAATTGCCTCCTTTTAATTATGTGTTATCAAAGACCAGGAGTTTTATTTTTTATTTCTAGTCTTCAATTTATTCCAAATTTACCCAATAATTCTGTATGGCACCACCCCGAGGTCTAAACCTGAGTTGTCATTTAGATTATTTTTTAAAAGCATTTCTTGTTCTTTTAGGCTAAAATTATAATCATATATAAGTTCTTTACATCATCAATTATATAAGTTAAATTGTCAAGACCAATTTTTTTACACCGTCAGCTATATAAAGTTAAATCGACGAGACAAATGTCCTATCCTGTAATTTTAAGGAAACTAATTGTTATTGTACTAATTATTCTAGGAAATATATCATATGAGCAGGAAGATACCAAAAAAATAAAAAAGGAGGTAAATTGGCAACTAGTTCCTGGGCTCTACTTCACTCAAAATTCAAATTAAAAAAAAAAAGAAAAAGAAAGAGAAATTTGGCATGATGTACCTAGTTTACCAACAAATGAAATTGATATTTATTAGTCCAATTTCGAAAAAATTGGCACAAAATGACTATTTATTACTTTTTCGACTAATAAAAGTAGCAAATATACTATAACTTTTTAAAAAAATATTGAGTTTTCCCTCGCTCTCCTCCTAAAATCTCTCAATTTAATTCGTAAATATCTCAAATCCATTTACAAGAATCTCTACATTCATATCTTGGTTAACCATATAATATTTTCCAATTTTTTCAAAAGTATTCAGTTTTTATTAAGCTTAAAATGTGTCGAAACAGTTTTGAATTAAGAAGTCAATTCTAAATAGGACTTGTACCTAAATATCAATCCCAAAAAAGGAATTAAATAATCAGAAGAGAGGCCTTAAGTTCAATATACAGAAACCAAAAGCATATTCTTATGCTTTACAAGTTATTATTTGCAAAAAGAAAAAACAAAAGAAGAAAAATCACGTAGATTTTCTCTTTTGAAAGTTCACATGAATTGGTGGATACAATTAAATTTGGATAACGCGGCCACTCCAACCAATAGTATGCCCCTTACCCCAACCCCTGTAAACATACCTTGTTGTTTCCAACTTCCTACTCCTCAAGTTTCATATATCAAAAAAATACACAAATATAAACAGCCATTTCACTACTCTTTGATTCTCAGAGGAAAAAAATGTCTGTGGCTGCTGACGGGAGATTCGCGCTACTTCGTAGTAACCCTGCAGCACTGACAGAGAGAAACTTGAAGGTAGTGAAGTTTTGCAATGGAGAATTGATGGGGAAGAAACTCAAGTATACAAAATTTCAGTTAAGGAGTAATGTAGTGAAGCCTAATATCTGCATGTCACTTACAACTGATATTGCAGGTGAGACTAAGGTGAGTCTTCTATATATATCTTTGCTTCATTTACAAATTTGAATGAAGCATTGGTGACTACTTGGGCCACTTCTCTACATAAAATGTGACTTCATAAAACAAGTTAGATCAAATGAGCAACTTATGTTAAAACAACTTAACTAATCACACCATATCATTATGTAGTAGTATCGGACTGTAAATTAAAATCTTGAGTTCGTACCTCTAAAAATGGCAATTTTGACTAACTGTTAAATGTGGACAGTTGAAGGATCTTGAAGCAAAGAAGGACGATGCAAGGACAGTAGTAGCAATCATTCTAGGAGGGGGAGCGGGAACTCGTCTTTTCCCCCTCACCAAACGTCGTGCTAAGCCTGCCGTAAGTTTTCTTTTCAGATTATGAGAGAGATTATTACTACCAGTTTTGCAGAGCTATCTGCATCTCACCATTGAGTCATTATCAATTCGCTTCAGGTTCCAATGGGAGGAGCATATAGGCTAATTGATGTACCAATGAGCAACTGTATTAACAGTGGCATCAACAAAGTATACATTCTCACTCAATTCAACTCAGCCTCACTTAACAGGCATATAGCTCGTGCTTACAACTTTGGCAATGGGGTCACATTCGGAGACGGCTATGTCGAGGTAAACATACAACACCAATTTTCATTTTCTTAGTTTCAGGTTTTGATGATATTGGCAGCATCATGGCTGATAAGTTGTAGTACAGGTCTTAGCAGCAACTCAAACACCAGGTGAATTAGGTAAAAGATGGTTCCAAGGTACTGCAGATGCTGTGAGGCAATTTCACTGGCTTTTCGAGGTACACACATGGTCATATTGAATTGCAATATCCATAATTTAGTAATTTACCCTAATAACAGTGCAAGCATCAATATATTCCAGAACTGCAATATTTCTGAAGAAGAATCGAAATGCATATATTCATACATCATAACAGGAGATTTCAATTATAGTCGACCTGAATATAATTGTTGATGACTTGATGGCATAGAAGTAAACTAAAGGGCCACTAATAGTTTTCATCCTCAACAAATTACCAATGCAAGATCAAGTTAGCTAAGTTTGTATCGGTTTAATTTCTTCCAGGGAACTTAATCATGAGGAAAATACAGCACAACAGCATGTAAATATAAGCAATACTTTTTCTACACTCAGCTATAGCCAACCCAAAATTAGCCTCATTATATGGCTTAGTCACAAACATGACACTAATTCTTGTAAACACTGAGTTTGCAATGTTCACACTGATTTTCCATAACTTAAGGATGCAAGAAGCAAGGACATAGAAGATGTGCTCATTCTCTCTGGAGATCACTTGTATAGAATGGACTACCTGCACTTTGTTCAGGTGAAGACTAGACTAAGCTATAAGTACTTACCTTGATTGATATCATATATCTGAAATCACCTATTACTCCACATTGATATTTCCATCTTCTTGACAGAGTCATCGGAAAAGTGGTGCAGACATTACCATATCAAGTTTGCCAATAGATGACAGGTAGCATTAGGAGGGATAATCCAGATACTATATAGGCTATTTGTTCCTCTCAACGATGGCTCTCAAAGACTGCTTTGAAAATCACTACAAGACATAATTTCTTCTATTGAATCACTTCTATGTTTTCATGATAGTCGAGCTTCAGATTTTGGCTTGATGAAAATTGATGACACAGGGCGGGTCATGTCCTTCAGCGAAAAGCCAAAAGGAGATGATTTGAAGGCGATGGTAATTCTTGAAAATTTGACAGTCCCAGAGCTTAATCTACTCTAAATTTTAAAGTTGTTGCAATCACTTGACAACAAGTACTTCAGGCAGTAGACACAACTGTTCTAGGATTATCTCCAGAAGAGGCTAAAGAGAAACCTTACATTGCTTCAATGGGAGTTTACGTCTTCAAGAAGGATATTCTCCTCAATCTTTTAAGGTATGTAACGAGTTTCTTCTATAGTACCCTTATTTAGAGGGTGTCATGGTCCTGTCAACATGCAAATGAGAGAAGCTTTGGAAAGAGGACAAAAAAAGCCAAGAAACTATATGCATCCAGCTGACTAGGGGTAGCTACACTCAAGAGAAGCAAATTGTGGTGCTTATTATAAAGCAGAAAGAGACCGCATAAAATCTTATGTTAACCCTGAGTTCCCTCATACTTTGTCTATAGTGACATGCTGAAGATATCAGGTAAAAGAATCATGAAATGATTACTCTTTGTCTTTTTAGATGGCGTTTTCCAACTGCAAATGACTTTGGTTCAGAGATCATCCCTGCCTCTGTCAAAGAATTCTGTGTCAAGGTGTGTACCACTTAATTTCTGGTAGGCATTTATGCAAGACCTTATCTTGTTTAAAAAGTTTTACTACTACATCCAATCTTGTTGTTTCCATCGTAAGGCAAGATATTCTACGTGCAAGTGGTACTATATTGCAGTTCACGGGCTCACAATTCCTCTCCCCCTCTATTATCTTATTCCCCACCCCCACTGCTACCCCAACATATCTTCATCGTCCCAAAAGAATTCAATCCACTATTTCGGTTATGGTTTCCTAAGCAGCTTAACTTCAACCTGTAAAAGCACGTTTTGCTTGATTTTGCAGGCTTACTTATTCAATGATTACTGGGAAGATATTGGTACAATCAGATCCTTTTTTAGAGCTAACCTTGCACTCACTGAACACGTAAGAATCAGAGAGCTATTATATGTTTTTAATAGTCTTTAAAGGGTTTATTTCTTCAAACAACCTGAGTAAGATGGAATCTGGCTATTGAACACCTGTCGATCAATATATTTGACTATTAAAAAAGATGGTCCGTACTAATCATAAGACCAACTATGTTTTTTTCTTTTTCCATTTCAGCCACCAAGATTTAGTTTCTATGATGCAACAAAGCCAATATACACGTCAAGGAGAAACTTACCTCCATCAGCAATTGATAATAGCAAGGTTCAAGGCACAGACCCACTTCTTCAATCTTAAACAGATACATCTTTAAATTTTCTTCCACTAACCCTATTTCTTTGTTGCCAGATTGTTGATTCAATTGTATCACATGGTAGTTTCTTGACCAATTGCTTCGTGGAGCACAGTGTTGTCGGCATCCGATCCCGTATAGGCACCAATGTTCACTTGAAGGTTAGTCTAGTAAAACAGCTATTAAAAGTTCAGTATTATGATTTTGAACAACAAAACCAAAAATTGGTTCTCCAACTAGACTCCACGTGGATCCAACACAAGTACATTCGTGTTTCATATTAAAACAATTAGAACAGACCATACAAACATATTCAGTACTTCTACGTTTACTTGATTTTTGCAATTGCTGCTAATTCAGCATACACTTGGTTGAAATCCATACAGGACACAGTGATGCTTGGCGCTGACTACTATGAAACTGATGCTGAGATTGCTTCACAGCTAGCTGAAGGAAAAGTGCCTTTAGGAATAGGAGAGAATACCAGAATAAAGTAAATCACTAAAAAATGTTCTCCTTTAGTGTTTATCAAGCGAGAAAATGAATGTGATTCTAATTTCATTTCTCACGTTATTTCAACTAATATGCAGAGATTGCATCATTGACAAGAATGCAAGAATCGGAAAGAATGTTGTTATTGCCAACTCAGAGGTATGACCCTCCCATACTCCCAACAACAGCAAGAGATCAAATTTTATCTTGTTATTATTGGGAGTCACTTATTTTCCTCTGATACATCAATTTGCAGGGTGTACAAGAAGCAGACAGATCCTCAGAAGGATTTTACATCCGATCAGGCATCACAGTCATATCGAAGAACTCAACAATCCCAGATGGAACTGTGATATGACAAGTGTGACAATGTCTTTTTGTCTTTTCTTTCAAGTAGCATTAGCACCAAGAAAATTCTGAAATATGAGAAGTAAAAGTTTCAGATTATCAACTTTTCCACATTCAGCAAGTAAATATTGAACAACAGGCCGATGATAAAAAGGGTTGTTTCTCCCATTGATGAATTTTGAACTAAGAATAAAATGTCTGTTCAAAGGTGAACATTTTCAATAAACTAGTTGACGACACTAACAAAATATGGTTTTCACAGTAATATTTTTTACTAGTTGGAAACAACTTTCTTCTAGTCAGAACTAAAGAAGGATAGGAAGTTTAAACTTACAGGTAAGACTACTTAGTGCATCAAAACCTGTACAGCCTTGCACTAGATTGCTGCATTATTCAAATCTTTCCTCTGTTTTCTCACGTGTACTGCATCCTCACCAACACTGCTCGACTGGATCTTCTTTTGGGAATTTGAGGTGGTAAGTTAACAATTTAGTAAAGATAAAGGAACATAGGGTTAATTTTCTTGAAAGAGAACCATAAAATGTTGACATATTACCAATTTGTTCAGCAAAATGTCTTCCTTAAATTGAAAAATTACACAGCTGTTAGAACTTGAAAGAGCCAAAGGACTGAAATACTCTCTTGATGTAATATTCTGAGCAAAATTAAGGGTGTATATGGTACAAAGGAAAATATGAAAATGTTATATTGGAAAATAAATGATTTTCTTATTCATTTTCTGGTGTTCGGTAAGTAAGCAAAAAAGTATTGTCCCAAATGCATTTATAAGTAATCTAGAAAAACACTATGTGGGGTGGGGTGGCAGGGGGTGGGGGCGTTGGGGATGGGAGGAGACAATGAACGTGGAATGTCATTTAAGAAACTTGTCTTTCTATTCCCACTAGAGAAGTCAATTTCGTAATTTTTATAAACATATTTTCTAGAGAATATTTTCCAAAATATTTTGACCAACCAAACACGGGAGGACTGAATTTTTTGTTCCAGAATACCATACACACCCTAATTGGTCGTATCAGCTGTTTATTTATCTTTTCCTTGGTTTAGAAAAGAAAACAGCAAGAGAGAGGCAGAGATGACTTTTGAGGCCAACAATTATGGAGAAGAACTCAATGCACAGTTAAAAGAATAATTGTTCACAACAGAACATTAATTCATTTTCGAATTTCTGTAACACAAACCGCTCTTCCACTGTTATAATACTGGTAACAAAACATTTTTTATCTGAAAATGGTTTTCTTCCAGTTCTTCCAGCTCGATGGAGATAATTCACTGCATCTTTTGGGATATCAAAATTGTATATATGTGTTGTCTCTGGTAGATCAACACCTCTAGCTGCTATATCTGTTGCCACCAATAAATAACCTCCTCCTCCTCCTCGAAGCTCCTGTATCCCAAGAACATATAAACCACACACTAAGATAGGAACAAGAATTACAATCTGGCAGCAACACAAAAATTAGTTCACCATTTCCTGGAATCTAAAATGATAAATCGACCAGATACCAATAATATCTCAGCAGAACTTACAGATAAGGATGCAGCTCGTTGATTGAAATTCATATCTTCCTCTAGAAGAGAGACGTCAGAAAATCTCCCACAAGAGGACTTTAGAAAATCTACCAAAAGAGTAGTTGGTGGTGCACTTCCTGCCTTTTTTGACTTCCCAGACTGCTCAAAAGTTAACATTAGAATTAAGGTATGCAATTGCTATAACACTAGAAAATCAAAGTTGCATAGATAAGTAACATTCATTTTTTCAAATTATCTATGAGACTATGACCGTGGTTCAATTAGACATGTGATTTACAGACAACTGATTTTTCTTTGAAGTAAGGTCTGATTTCTTCTGATGTTAAAGAGAGCATAAATCCAAAACATAAAGGGAAGGAAAATGAACTTTTAAAATTCCAATAGGGGAAGTTTACACGTTTAATTTATTCATAAATTTGAAAAGAAGCTAATAAACATACAAATGAATCCCCTCAATGATATTTAGAAGTTCTACGTAGCACCCCAAATAACACCACATTTAGAACAAGTAAAGGAAGCATAAGAAACGTTCCCAGCAAAGTGCAACTTCTTGCAGCTCCTGCGCAGGGGGGTGAGAATTATCACATTGCTTTTCTCTACAAGATCATTCAGGAAACTCAACCTACCTCTAAATTTGAGAAGTTTCTGGTGTGTGCTTTCAATGATTATGAATAAAGAGGGGTGTCAATACTTGAAAGTGATCAATATCACAATTAATCCCATTATATAAGGAATTAAGGTTCCCAATCACTCATAACGAAACACAAAAAATAATTATTGTACAGAGACTTAACAGGGTTGAAGATACTAACTTGCTCGCTGACAAATATTATGGCAGATTCAGGTGAATCTGCCTGCAATAAAGAGAGTAACATTGGATTCTTTTCCATTCTGTTGCATACCTGACACATGAAAGTTAAAAAAAAATTAGACATTCATGGAAATGGAAATAAAACAACCAAGGAACATAGTAAGTAGGATCCAGCAACATGAAAGAGAATGATACTTTTTCAGTATGGCAGTTCCATCCCACACCAGTTAACAAAAAGATTGCTGATTTTATTTATTCTATGCTTGTTGGGGATTGTTCCATCTAATACTTCTAGCCAGTTCTAGGATACCGTAAAACCGTGAAAGTGAAATTAACAAAAATCTAGAATGACAAGTAATGAGCTTATTCCAGTAAATGGAATTTGTAAGTGAGTTAATTTGCAAG
This sequence comes from Solanum chiquidenum, assembly GCA_029582725.1. NCBI lineage: Eukaryota > Viridiplantae > Streptophyta > Magnoliopsida > Solanales > Solanaceae > Solanum > Solanum chiquidenum. The sequence goes on along the minus strand of JAJOOS010003151.1, from coordinate 12,686 downwards.
AAAAGAGAAGTAAAGAGAGTTGTAGAAGTTTATGATAGTATCACCACAAATCTATGATGGAGGCATGAAGGCATCGGCTCTACTGAATTCACATGGACGTGAACTACATCAGCCTGTCATTATAAATTAGATAAGTACGTCTGTGATGTGATTATCAGAAGATCATAACAAAGTCATAAAAAGAGAAATCATGTCAAAGATACTTGTTCCAGCCTACCCTGGTCCATTTTTGCTGCATACAGTCGTACAAAAATCTTCTGTGCTGGGGAATTGAAGCACTAGCAAAGATCGTTTGACGGTTCTTGCTGGATGAGTAGGATGTCAACAGCCTTTTAAGAGAGCTGACTTCTTTTGAAGAATTGAACATGAAATCAACCTAAAATACGTAAAATGAAGATAAACAACAACAAACACGACTCAATCCCAAACAAGTTGGAGTCAGCTATGAGAATCCCCATTAACTTTGTTCTTCACTTAATAAACTCAACTCATGTTATCATCATAACAAAGGAATAATCCAAAATAAGTGAAATATACATAAATAATAGTAATAACAATGACAATATTAAAAGTTCTCTATATTGTTACTGGCATATCAATCAATGATAAGGTCACACTCCTAGAAAAGCAATAGGTTCAAACCAATGCATCAAACAATAGCGTAGCACTGGCCTCTTTTTTTTATTGATTCAATACAATAGGGGAAAAGATGGTACAGTTCCCTACCGAGACAAACTATCAACTCCTCTGCACGCTCAGCATACATCTTCCATGTGTCTTTCTTTGGCGGGAATTAACAAGATTACTATTCTCAACTACTAGATGCTATTGGATCTTTTTCTTCATCGTGCTCTATCTTTAGCTAAGTCTGCATAGATTCCAAGAAATTGTTAACTTTTCTAGACAACTTTCTTCTATGTGATTTTAGGTCTACTTCATCCCCTTTTTAACACATTTCTCACCAGAGTTCACACCTACAAATCGGTGCAATAATGAACATGTATTTCTGTTTTAAGCATTGAGTTGAAGTTGCGCAAAATAGTTGCACAATACAAGCATGCATAAGATTCACTTGTTATGACTTATGAGGCTTAGGAATAGTTAAATTACATAGCTTGTCATGACTTGTTCATGATATAGAATTTTCCAAAGAATATATTATTGTAGTTGTGATTTTACAAATGGAAAGGAAAAATATAGAAAAGGGAAGTTATAACGACATTGGTAGCATGTTTTTTCAATTGCTGAGCAGCATCCATATGCTGATGCTATTGGTCTCACTCTTCATGGAATCCCATTCAAATAAAGGATCAACACAGGCAAAGAGAAAATATATGATAGAAAATGCATCTTGATTACCTCATCAACAACAAGTACTTGGCAGGTATCCAGCTTCAAAATATGTTTCTCAAGCATTTGACACAAACTTCCTATAGTTGCAACAACAATGGTGGGTGGCTCAGCCTGTAATGGCACAAACATCTCAGAGTCACACCGCGTAAAAATATGCTGAAGCTTCCTCTTAATTTCTGGGAGAAAGGGCAGTAATAAACAAAACAGAGGTGTTGAGAGAGAGGCAACAGAAGTAAGAACGAGTTGACAGACTATCATAAAAAATAAAATTGCAAAAGTACAGCAAAAATGAGCTAAAGCTCCACAATAATACCTTTAAAAAGATAAGGTGTACTCCCTCAATACCACTGTACAAAGAAAACCTACAGACCAAGTCTAAGCCTTTTGTGTGTGTGTGTGTGAGAGAGAGAGAGAGAGATGATGGATATCAGTAGTGTTTCAGCTGTACACTAAATTTGTTTCACGCGGTTCTGAACTAATCTCTTAGTTTTACGCACAATTGCACATATGCATTTGAAAATTACACGCTTTATATCATTCCCGCAGTGAAGAATGTAAACTTCAAGATGCAAGATAGAGAACAATAACAACAACAATAATATACACCAAATGAGAATGAAACTTGGACAAAATACAACAAAGTATCAAAGGTTTACTAAGAGGATCCCAGAAAAAGAAAAGTTAAAACTTAATTAAGAGTTCTGATGTCAACATATTCATGTGAGGCAAGTAGACGAATTTAAAAAAGAGACTCTGGGAACGCATGAATACTGATTTAACTTTTCTCGCTCGAGGACATGAAATTTACAAGCAACATTAAAAGCTTCTGTACCTTTAGCCAACTCTTGTGTCGTTTCAACATCCCCCCATCTAGAAGAGCCATAACAGTGCATGATTTCAGTCCTGATTCATGTTCTGAAGGATTTGCAGCAAGCATCCGAGCAACTTTTGTAACCTAGATAAAGCAGAAAACAATGTCAGTGCATCCCTAATGTTCCTACTTTCAGCAAACATACATTATAAATGGAAAGCAAAAATGAATAACTCCACAAAAACTTACTTGCATACCAAGCTCCCTAGTAGGCACCACGATCAATGCTTGTACTGCTGACCGTTGACTGTCAACGACTGACAATACTTGGAGCAGGTATGCCAAGGTTTTCCCAGAACCTGTCTAGTGGGATAATAGAAAGAAAAAGCAACTTCAATTTCATTAACAATACAGGAGGCCAGTTGGAAATGGGAGAAACTGAGAAGAGAATAAGAAAAGGAAAAATGATTAAAAATGGTCAATGAATAGTTCTATTGCTAAGAACTTGTAGTTCTGGTCTCTTTACATTTCATGTTTTCAACTTCTACATTTCTCCTACTATGAAACTTGGAAGTTGGAACTTTTAAATGCCCTTTTAGCAGTTCGTTTTCTCTGATAAAAAACAATCACATGATGGATATCATTTAAATGATGAAATGTCAAGCATAATTAAGAAGACGATTCAGCCCTCACTATTGGATATGAGGAGTGGGACACAACGAAACAATAAAAGAACAGAAAGGACATATACTAAAATTGATAAGAATTTGTAACATCCACATTCCAACCCCTAGTATCTGTAAGAATATGCTCAACAGTACATAGTACTATAATCACCCAATGGCATTTAAAAGAGATTGTGCTTAAGGCAAGAATTTTGTTCGCCTACCCGGAGTAACTCACAATTTACTAAACATTAGATGCTACAAAGGATGATAGAATGGCTTCAAAGAACATTGAAGTTTGAGAAAAGTGATACAGCACCCAATAAATAAATCATTATTGCAAGAAAATTCAGAAGCAATGCATAAAGCATGTCTTCAATATAAAGTCCTCCCCACATAAAAACATCAACAATCATGCAGTCAAGTTTCAACAGTTACAACACTGAAGCAACGTTCCAAAAGTACGTATCAACCTGAGCATGAAGCACACAATCACGTCCAGAAAAGAGGAAAGGCAATGCCTGTAGCTGCACTTCTGTAGGTATCACATATCCAACCTCTTCTGCCCTGCAGTTTGAGCTCCATGTATCAGTTTTTCCTTAGAGCCAACCTTTTAAATAACACAATTCTATACATAAATAAAAAATCTCACTTTCATTTTTTTCCTTGAAAAATCGGGAGAAAACTATCATTTCAAGCAATTTCTACAAAAATAAATCTGCTGCCTTTATTACAAAACAAAAAGTTCAACCACTCTATATTCAGAAACTTAAACAGATACTACAGCGATTTCCAACAAATATTGCCTAAAGCTTAAAATTTTAAAAAATTACATAGATTATTACTTCACAAGCAAAATTTGATCTTTTTAAATCAAAATTTGGAGCTTATGAAGTACTAATTACTTTAAAATCACACTTTCCAGTTTCGACAGGCTCAATTTCTGTAAAAGTACTTTGCATGTATCAATTGAATCAATATTTGGAGAAAATTTCTGTAGCATTAACACTATCCTTCTGGAAAATTCCGGAATATCAACTATCAAAGCAATGTGACAAATTGAAGAGTGAAGCATCAAGGAACATAATCTTACCGGCGAATCACGTGCTCCTGCACGTGACCGTAACAGAGTTCCCGGAGCGTTGTAGTTGATGAATCCTTCGTTAGAGTTGTAGTTTCAACATTAGATGAGCTGAAGGAAGCTCTCAAAGGCTTTGGATATAACAAAAGTTTCGGAGTTCGATAGGCAACGTTAGGGTTAATCGATGAAGTCCATGGCAGAGTATGCAGTTGAGCTGCAGAAAAATACGCCATTCGGGAAGAAGGAATTGGACTGGACAAGTGTGTACAGAGGTTAACTGAAGAAGATGAAACAAAAGACGACGTCGATTGTGAGGCTGAGGTGTGCAAAAATCAAACCGTGAGAAAATAATTGTTGTTTGTTACTCCGTTCATCCAATAATAATTGTCCACTAATACTATTTTAGGATATTCAACTATACATGTTCATTTTATGATAGAATATTAATGTATAATTTTATATTTAATTCTTAATTTATCTTTATCTTCATTTTCATGTTATATTTTTTAAAACGTTGTATTTATTATATTTAAATGGTGATATATTAAAATTATCCTTCTACTTGTAGTTTTTAAAGGGAGTGTTAAGTCAATAGTGGATAACTATTGTTGAACAGAGGGGCTATTGGATTATTGACTTAATAGATTTTTTTTTACCAATTTTACAAAAAAAAAAAAAAAAATCGATTTAGTTTTTATTTTACATATAGGGTTAATCGATAACCCATTAAAACTGTAGTAATTTATTAGTTTAATCATATATAAATATTAAATATTAATCTAAATGCATTACTAGTTAGTACATTTTTTATTGTATAATTTTTAGAAATTTCGTAGTGTAAGGAGAAAATTACATTTTATTCCTAATCTTTTTCAAATCGTAACAGATTCAAAAAAGTCAAAAACAGAAGCTGTCACATGATGAATATATCTATTTTGTTGAGACATTTAGATATGAAAATATACCGGAACCTAAATGTATCATGAAAAAATTAACAACAAAAAAAAATAAAAAATAAAAAATCAACGAGTTACTCTATCAATTTTGTGTCATATACTTAACTACGAATATGATTCAAACTAATATTGTCATAAAATATTAGGGTTTATGTATCAACAATAATATTTGATAATGTCTACAAATATATAGTCTTCTAGTTGAATAAGTTTGAGTGTATGTATCTAGTTGTAATGGTTATGTATTTGATACATAATTACGAACATGATACATATTACTTTGTGTTTCAATAAATTAAGGTTATGTATCAAAATTAATATTTGAACACGATACGTTGTGCATGATAAAATTGTAATGTATTAAAATGTTGAAATGAAGACATTATACATTAATTTAAGAAACAAAAACAACTAAATACATCAAAAATCTGAACCCACATGTATCAGAATATCAAAAACAAAAATCGATAAAAAATCAACAAACTGATCTGTTGAAAGCAAAAAAAATGATAAAGAAATTCTTCTACACTTTCTCTTTTGCTCTATATCAACTCCCTTAGCTGTTTTTCACTTTAAAAAATGGCGGTACCTATGAATCTCGACCTAAAGCCTTTACCGAAGCCACCATCAACTCGATCTTTTTTCCTTTTTTGCGTTTTTTTCACAGTCGATTTTGAACTCGAAGATGCATCCTTCTTTGACTAATTAGGTAATCACAATACCACAATATGAAGCATCATCTATATGTATCAGAAAGTTGTAGATGAAAAAGCTAAAATATATTTTTTTAAATCGATAATAGATTAACTGGAAAGAAAAATGGATGAAGTCTACTATCTTTTCAATAACTTGCAATTGATGAACTAGAAAGATAAAATATTTGAAATTCAAAAAATGGAGTGATGGAGGTAATTAGTGATACCATGGAGTGATTTTAGAGGTGAAAAAAGGGAAAAAATCATGTGTGATTGTTTAGAGTAATGTATCCGGAAAAGTGAGAGAAATTGAGGAAAATAGATTTTTGTAATTTTTTGAAATGATAGGGAATAATAGAAAATAGGATTAATAGGATGTGCACTTAGGTAGTTTTTCCTTTTTTCTTTAGCCTTTTATTCACACTTCACAGTGACTTTGAGTTCACAACTTTACATTATACAAAACGTTACAATCTAAAGTAAGAATAAAATTCCTCTTAATTTCTCTTTGTGTTACACTTGTATAGTTCTTTTCATGTTAGTTATTATTGTTCCAGTTTTATGAGCATTTGTAAAGTTACATTATTATTTTGTTGTGTCAGATTGTTAGAGAAGTCATATATTTATTTTAGGAAAAAAGGATAAATATACCATTGAACTATCGTAAATGGTATGCATATACCATTCGTTATACTTTTAGTACATCAGTGTCCTTTCCGTCCAAATTTTAGAGCGTATATACCCTTTATACTAACGGTAGTACACATGTCTTAATCCTATGGACCCGACATTTATTAATTTTTTTGTCAAAAATTAAAAGCCCCACCAACTTAATTTTAAAAATCCACCCAAATACATAATACCCACCCCAAAAATAGAACTCAAAATCCCCAAATCAATTCACTCCCCAAACCTAGTTTCTTCTCCTTCTTCTCTGATGTTTCTCCGTATAGCAAAGAATCAGATTTACTTGATGTATTTTGTACCTGGTATCTTATTTAAAACTCTTAAAAATAAGTTCTATCTTGGATATGTTAAGTAGGAGCCTATTTGCATACAACTTATGTCTTTATGGAATTATAATTTCATATAGATGAAAAATCATGACAACACCCTAAAATCAAAGTTCGTTTGCACCTCCGTTGTGACTAGTAAGCTTGACTTAGAGTTTTGAGGAAAAGAGAAGCTCAATTGTCAAGTGAGAACCTGAATTTTTTATTTAAAAATAATATACAGTTCTCATGAAGGAAATATGGATGAAGTAATTTACTTGTCTTTGATATTTCTCCTATCCAAGAAAAAGTATTTGTTACCAAGTATTGCTTTTCTATTTTCTGTTGAAAGATTTCTATTTCAGATGAATTAATTCTCTGTTACGCTAAAGATTAGAGACGATCGGAGAAGATGGAGAAGAAACTAGGGTTTTGGGAGTGAATTGATTTGGGGGTTTTGGGATATATTTTTGGGTGTGGGTATTATGTATTTGGGTGGGTTTTTTCAATTAATTCGGGTGGGTCTTTTAATTTTGGTAGAAATTTAAAATTTTTTGGGTCAATGGATAGGATTAAGACACGTGCACTACCGTTAGTATAAAGGGTATATACGCTCTAAAATTTGGACGGAAAGGACATTGGTGTACCAAAATTATAACAGAGGGTATACGCATACCCTTTTCGATAATTAGCGGGTATATTTGTTCGTTTTCCCTTTATTTTATAAGCATTTTTTTTATTGATTAAACCGAAAATCGAATCATTAAGGATCAAAATCGATAAAAAAATATCTTATTGATTTGGTTATTTGTTTAGCGTATTTAAAACTCAAAAAATGATAAATTAAACCAATAATACATAAAATTGAACCGAACCAATCGATGCACACTCTTAGATTGAGGGATGTTGTACAAAATACTATATGATAATGTTAGGGATGATTTTTAATTTTTGTGGTACCACTAGTGATGGAGGTCTAATGGCCCCAACATGGCCCACTTTTGCAGCAGCAACTACCCCTTCCGCACTATGGTCATCCTCGTCACCTATTGCGACGTTCATCCTTAGTCACCTAAATGTTCTTTATACTTTCGGATCAATTGAAATCAAGAAATATCTTTGACTCTGAGTATTGGATATAAACTATGAAAAACATGCAATGAACAAAAACAACAACTAGTACAATTTGCAAAAGAAAAGAATAGTTATTAACTCCAAATTACGAGAACTCTGGTAACAACGCCTTTAATTTATAGGTTGTCCAAATTACACCTTGTGATGGGATTAAATCAATCGATGAAAAATATAGTAACCCAATTAGGTTGAGATCAAACCACACTAGGAATGTACAAGAGTTCTATTTTTCTAATATCGAGATTCAAATAAGTATCTATTATGAAGGGGAAGTGGGTTACAAAAATTAACTATAGTAACTACTTAGGTTTTATCAATAAAAAAATTGAACTAGGATTACAGTTCTTAGTTATCAAAACACAAACAAATACTTTACTATCAATTCATTCAAGTTTGTTCAATTCATTGCGCAAAACTGATAAATCTACAAGTCTCCTAAAGCCTCTCGGCTCAATAAAGAAAATATCACCCTAAGTTCTTTTCGGAACTTGGGTTTCGAATTAATTTATTCATTTATCAAAAGTCTCAAGTAAATTATCCTCTCTTAAGCTCAACTTATTAGATGGTGGTTGGTAGCACCAAAATCTTGTTAATGATCATTTTTCCTAAACTGTACTTTTATGGTCAAGCAAGTCAAAATACGGGTGAGTTCTTCATAATGTCGTCAACCATTTAAAGAAACATTAAGTAGGGATAAGACACAAGTACCCCCTAGACTATGCCTGAAATTTCAGAGATATATCTTAACTAAACTAAGGTTCTATTACCCTTAACCCATTTTTTTAGGAGTACTTGTGCCTTATCCCTATTAAGTACGAAAGCAACTTAATACACAATGATTACCATTTCATATGATTTTTTTTGTCACTTTTGAGAAGTTGTTACCGTGGATCAGGGGTTGCCTCTGTGGAACCTTAAGGGAATGAGAGGGTCTTCCTCTACAAGCACTTCTCTACACCTACGAGGCGCTTCTGTGGGGACAATATACAACTGCGATGTTTAGGGTGTGAAGTGTTCCTCTCTTCAGCAAAGTCATCTTGAGTAAGTGACTTCCACTTTTAAAGAAGTTTTCAGCCTTGACGAGCCGACGATTGCAACTAGAGTTTTGCTTCTATGAAATCATTGTACAATAATAATTCTTTCGTCCCTAATTTTAAAATTACTTTTCTAAACACAACTTTGAAAGTCCAAGAGCACAATTTGAGGTTGTATTTATAAGGTGTTCCTATTTTTCTTCGTAGGGTAAGACTCTAACCCTTTTATATGTTTTTCTCGCTATTCATTATTTAATTATTCATGTAATGATGTTTGGAAATGAGAATTTTTGAAGTTTTGTCCTAAGCTTGGTAAAATGAATTTCTTCAATTTGGGGGTGATTAACAACTCTATTTAGCTATTTTTAAATTTATGAGTTCTCTAAGTAATGATAAATCAATTGTGCAAGAATTTTTCAGATTCAACATTGGGGCCAGGGGGTTGTTTTATTCAAAGTTTTAGCCGATTCATTTTATGGAATTTGGATGTCTACATACTCATTTACCTATCGACATTACATAATTGATCAGATTAGGACCGTTCAGATGCTTTAAGAAAGGGCAAAGTCATAATTTAGTTTTTTGAACTCCCTATAAGAAAAGTTGAGACTTTTTCTGACTCTTTATAAAGTGTTAACATATTACTTGAATGAATAAAGGAATAATGGAATTTTCTTAAAAATAAGATGATTTAGGTATTAATTTCATGATATGAGTTATTTGACTATTTTAATTGTTACGTTTGAAATGATTACATGACTTCTAAGCATGCTTTAAAAGGTATATAGCTAATCTTGGTTCATATATATCATAATTGATGGTTTTACTCTTGTTTATAGATTCATAGTCAAACTATGATAGTTTTGTGATAATTGTTGTTCTAGTTGTGCAATAAACTAATATGAAGTTTTTGTATGAACTAAAATGTTGAAAAGTGTGAATGAAGTAATAATAAATTTATTGATTTTCATGAGTTGTATGTATTTTGAAATTATATTGTTATTATGAAATTGGTATTGCATGCCTACATTGCCTTTTATTGGAGTCGGAGTGCACATCCACGTATGTTATACTATTGGAATCAAAGTTGAACTCATGCACAATATATACATGGATCATAGTAGCACTATGTAAAGTATATGGACCTTATGGACGCCCTATAAATCCCAATTATCAGTCAAAGAAAGTGAATCTATACACAACAGATATAATGCACTCATATATTATTTTTATATTACTTATTGAGATATGTGAAGATTATGGGATTAAGTATTGAAGAGATGATTTTTTTTTTCTTATCTGAGGTTGACTAGAATCGAATATGTGTGACCTTATTATTGTTGTCTTTTTCCTGCTAGTTAGGGTCTTTTGTAGAGGTGATACATATACTTGTGATTGAGTACTGAAAATGGTTGTATAGGACCGACTCTCTCCATTGCTTCATGATTAGGGTCAGTCGATGATTTTGTTGAGTACACTTATGTTTCATACTCACTGTACATTATCTTTTTTGCATCTTTATTTGTGTCCAGGCTTAATTCCAAGAGATGATAGCAGTGGAGTCATCATAAGACCTAAGGTTTCAAACTAAGGGTGAGTTCCTCAACCATTATACAACACTGAATTTTGGATCCTTTTGCTTTTACTATCTTTTCATTCTAGATAATTTGTTGACTTTCAAACTTATGGATTTGAAATCTTAGAACATGTTACACAAAAGTCACCAAATCTTTGAAGATTTTGTTAAATTTCTGTTTGGTTATGGATTTAGATTTGACTTTCTATTCTAGTCATGTTGAAATACAATTTTGCTTTCTTTACCTTTAAATATTTATAAATGAACGGACGCTCTCCAGTAGAATGGATGCCTCTTAGGACCTAATAGATTTTTGAGTCGTACACATCTATGTTCAATGATGTATATATCAAATTATAATGTATAGATCAAATATTAGTATAAAAGTTGAAGCAGACCAATAATTAATGTGTAACGATGGTAATTTCACATTAGGCTCAATAAATAATTTAATGTAGTAAAAACAAATAATTTCAAAGAAATCTAAAAGAGATAGGTAGCCAAAAGAGGTAAAAGCTATAAATTATAAATTTGGGTAAGCCATTATTATTATTATTTTTACCCCAATTTTTTCAAGTTCCTATTTAAATATGTGACGTAAATTTACTTAAATATCAAAATTTAGATTAATTAAGTTTCTTATTGAAAAAAGTTTCTTAATTGATCATGATTAAAAGAAAGAGATATTTCTATTTAAGTTTTCCATTTTTGGTAATAAAATATTCATTTTTTAGAATTTTGGGACAAAATGAAATTACTTCAATTAAATAGTATTAAATCTTTTATATAAAATGATTTTTTCCCCATAATTTTACAAATCGTATCATGATCAAGATCTATAAATATTCCTTTTTTTTAAAAAAAAAGAAGAAGATACTATCTAGCTTTTGAAAAGGTTTATCTAATATATTTTCAATTCTTTAATATTTTATGGCAAAGTAATTTTCAATACTTTTAAAGAAACTGAAAATTGACAACTCAATATTGAATACCACTACCACTATACATATTTAAAATCTAAAATAATCTAAACATAGTATGCGAGGTCGGCACGATCCACGGCAAATAATTAATTCTTTTTAAAAAATGTACTAATTAAATAAGTTAGAGCACAAAAATTATATTAAAAATTAGAAAAATCATGAATCCAAAGTAGATTTGACCCTCGTTCTTCAGTACGTCATTGTTGATTTTCAGATGCCAAACATAATTAATTCAAGGGAAAAGGGTCAAAAATGTCCTTAAATTATGTGAAAGGAATAAAAATGTCTTCCGTTTATAGTTTGACTCAAAAATGCCCTTACCGTCATTACTTTGGTTCAAAAATGCCCTTGCAGTCAATACTTTGGTCCAAAAATGCCCCAATAACTACTAAATGGGTCAAAAATGCCCTTTTCCAAATAAGTATATTATTTTTTTCTTTTTAAACATGTTTTCTTCTTAATTAAAATATTATTAAAAAAACACGTTCTTGTTTTCTTTCTTTTAAAATCATTTTAACAAATAAAAATGTAGGAAATATATTTTTCTTCTTAATCTCATCTTATCAATTAAAATAAAAAATTTGCATAAATCCTTTCAACGTATAATATATGTCATATGTATAAGATCATAGTATATCCATCATTAATTTATATTTATATAACGATAAAAAATAATTATAATAAAATAAGAATTTTTTTAAATTTTTTTTCTGAATTGAAGATAAACATTTGCTAATTTTAAAAAAATATTATTAGAAAAAGAATGTGTTTAAAAGAAAATAAATAATATATTTTTTGATAAAATGAGCATTTTTTTTATCCAAAATAACAATAAGGGCATTTTTGGACCAAAGTATTGACGGAAAAGGCATTAATCTCATCTTATCAATTAAAATAAAAAAACTGCATAAATCCTTTCAACGTATAATATATGTCATATGTATAAGATCATAGTATATCCATCATTAATTTATATTTATATAACGATAAAAAATAATTATAATAAAATAAGAATTTTTTTAAATTTTTTTTCTGAATTGAAGATAAACATTTGCTAATTTTAAAAAAATATTATTAGAAAAAGAATGTGTTTAAAAGAAAATAAATAATATATTTTTTGATAAAATGAGCATTTTTTTTATCCAAAATAACAATAAGGGCATTTTTGGACCAAAGTATTGACGGAAAAGGCATTAATCTCATCTTATCAATTAAAATAAAAAAACTGCATAAATCCTTTCAACGTATAATATATGTCATATGTATAAGATCATAGTATATCCATCATTAATTTATATTTATATAACGATAAAAAATAATTATAATAAAATAAGAATTTTTTTAAATTTTTTTTCTGAATTGAAGATAAACATTTGCTAATTTTAAAAAAATATTATTAGAAAAAG
>JAJOOS010003150.1:0-19682 GCA_029582725.1 Solanum chiquidenum | reverse complement strand
TCCCACTCAATTTGACCCCCTGAATAAGAATATGAAGTCGAATTTCCGAAATCATGCACGGGTTTTGAGATATATGGAAATTACCATTATAGGTGTTTCCGAAGCACATTTTCGGGCATTTTTGGGGTCGTTTCAGTGATACCTTTGAAGCATGCTTGGCACACTTGGGGCAGGTCCTTCAGAGATGTTTGGAGACTAATTTGGTCCTAAATTGGGAGAAATGCCACTTCATGGTTAGGTAAGGCATAGTTCTTGGTCACATAGTATCGCAAAAAGGGCTGGAAGTTGATAAAACAAAATTAAAGTCATAGAGAAGTTACCACCACTGATCTCGGTGAAAGGCATTCAAAGTTTCTTGGGGCATGCTGGTTTTTATCGGAGGTTCATCAAAAACTTTTTAAAAATTGTACTTCCTTTGTGCAAACTTTTGGAGAAGGAAATGAAATTCAATTTTGATGATGCTTGCATGATAGCCTTTAAATGTTTAAAAGAGAAATTGATTTCCACTCCGGTTATCATTAGTCCTGATTGGTCATCACCCTTCGAAGTGATGTGTGATGCAAGCGGTACATCAGTAGGTGTTGTGCTGGGGAAAAATGCAATAAGCTATTCCATCCTATTTACTACGCAAGCAAAATTCTAAATGGTGCTCAGCGTAACTATACAGTTACGGAGCAAGAATTACTTGCGGTGGTATATGCATTTGAGAAATTTAGAGCATACTTTCTAGGTACCAAAGTGGTAATTCATACAGATCATGTTGCTCTACAATATTTGATCAGCGAAATTCTCCATGCTTGTCATGCTTCACCGGTTGGTGGCCATTATGGTGGGGTGCATACGGCTGGTGTTCGTACAACTACTAAAATTCTTCAAAGTGGTTGCTACTAGCCATCCCTTTACAAAGATGCTCATGATTTTTTTAAGAAGTGCACTCAATGTAAAAAACAAGGTGGAGTGTCCAGAAGACATGAACTGCCCCTCAAGCCTATTTTGGAGGTTGAGCTATTTGATGTTTGGGGAATAGATTTCATGGGTCCATTTGTGAGTTCGTTTGGTATTAAGTACATTTTGGTGGCAGTAGATTATGTTTCTAAAATGGGTAGAAGTTGTGGCACTACCAAACAATGAAGGCAGAATTGTTGTTCAATTCCTAAAACGCTACATCTTTGCTAGGTTCGGCACTCCTCAGGCTATTATTAGTGATGGTGGATCCCATTTTTGCAATAGGCTTTTTGCATCCGCATTGTGCAAATATGGAGTGAGACATAAAGTAGCAACACCTTATCATCCTCAAATGAGTGGCCAAGTGGATGTTTCGAATCGGGAGATGAAGAGTATCTTGGCTAAGATCGTAAATGCAAATAGGACTGATTGGTCTTGAAAGTTAGATGATGCTCTGTGTGCATATCGCACCGCCTACAAGACACCAATCGGTATGCCTCCATATCAGCTAGTCTTTGGGAAATCTTGTCATTTACCAGTTGAACTGGAACACAAAGCATTATGGGCATTAAAGGCTCTGAATCTGTACTAGGAAAAAACTTCAAAAGAAAGAGTAGATCAACTCAATGAATTGGATGAATTCAGGTTTAGGACCTATGAAAGTTCAGCACTCTACAAGGAAAATATGAAGAAGTGGCATGATTTTAAAATCCTTAGGAGGAAAATCTGAGTTGCGGATTGGGTGTTGCTGAATAATTCTCGACTAAGACTCTTTCTGGAAAAGATCAAATCCAAATGGTCAGGCCTATTTAGAGTAACACGGGTGTTCACTAATGGAGCCATTGAAGTCGAAGGTAAAGAAGGCCCTACCTTCAAAGTAAATGGGCAATGCTGGAATTGATATTTAGGAGAATGCCATAAAATATATGTGATTGAAGTGGTGTATTTGGATGATGCTTGAGAGCATTTCCACGTCGTCCGATGACGTTAAATAAGGCTCTTCTTGGGAGGCAACCCAAGTGTTAGTGTTTTGAATAATGTGTGTTGAATGTGCAGGTGTAGGCAATTTTGCAACGCTAAGATTCCATCAGTGTATCGCCCAGTAAGTTCGGCGAGCATGATGTTGATTGCCTTTCTGGCATAAACAGTGGGCTGAGACACTGGTACTTTAGGTGGGATAGATGCACCATTCGGCGATTCGCTGAAGTGATTGGACGACCCGACTTTCACTGCCTTTTTGCATTAGCCCTGAGAGCCCAGAGTCTTGGATCATTCGGTGAGGTTTCAATTCCATTAGGCAATGCACTGATGTATTCAGCGGACTTGCTCTTTTCCGCCTCTCTGCCCCAGCATAGACTGGTTGCACACTGGAAAATTCAGTGAACTCCAGATCATTTGGCGAATCGCTACACAGTTCGGCGACTCCAACAAGACTACGCTAAATGGGCTCCTAGTGAAGATTCCTTGTCACCCTACTCTGCTTGTTTAAGTTCCAGTAGTTTATCTTTGCTTTTGTTGTTGTTTGTTCTCTATTCACATTGGGGACAATGTTGGATGCTTTTGGTGGGGGTGGTAGGAGTCTCTGATTATTAAGCCCTTTGTTCTCTTGAAAGTTACTCGAGTATCGGTTATGATCAATACCGATGACATAAATAGTTCTCTTAATTGAATGAAATGAATGCACGACTACGATGAGGTAAATTAAAGTTGCATATACAATGTGTGGACTTTTTGCATCTCGTTATGACTAGCCGGTTATCGAATGAAGTCTCTTATGATGAACATTGTACACTAGCTAGAAAGTGTGGAGTCTCGTTTGATATTAGTGTCAATGCCTTGTGTGATGAACTTACCTTGAACATTGTGTGATGACACCTAGAATTTGCCCCGTTGTTCCGGTTCACTAAGTGATGCAAGCACTTGAAATGATCTTAGGCAACAGTTTCAAAGAGTGAAACAATTTGACACTATACCTCTTTTGTGTCCAACCTTGTGAGATGTGTGAAACTTGTTTGAACCCCTTTGAGCCTTATCCTTTTTTTGGAAGAAACTTGAACAAATGTGACCCCTCTTGATCCATTCACCCATAACTCTCATGAAGTATGGTTTTTGAATAACTTAGGACAAAAGCCTAAGTTGGAGTGTGGTGAAAAGAGAAAGTAATTCAAGAAGTTTGACAAATTCCCCTTTGAGAAATGGTCTTCCAAAAGATGAAACTCATTCATGTAAAAAGTGTGGTTTTTGAATAACCAACTTAGGCCAAAAGCCTAAGTTGGGAGTGGTGAAAAGAGAAGGTAATTCAAGAAGTGTGACAAATTCCCCTTTGAGCAATGGTTTTGAAAAATATGAAACCCCTCTATGTAAAAAAAAAAAAAAAAGAAGCAAACAAAAGAAAAAGAATGAAAAAGTTGTGAAATAAAGTGTTGAAAATTACAAAAGAAATGGGATATTCGGGAATCCATATGAAAGTGAATAATGGGGTAAATAATGAGCATGATAAAAAAGGTTGAAGAAAAGGAAGAAAGTGATGTTCAGACCACATTTCATGATGGTAGCAACCACTGAGCCTAAATGACCATACCTTTACACTCAGCCCTGTTACAAGCCTTGAAAAGACCGATGTGATCTTGAGTGAGCTGAAGCGAATATTAATTGGAAAATAAGGGCAAACCTATGGGTGAAGTCCTGCATGTGTTCATATTTGTGACTGTGAGAGTCGTATGTGATTTCGGAACTATAAATTGTTGAGAAATTGTGAGTGAGTATGGAATCATCTTTGTTGTGAGGGCGTTTGAGTACCTTTGTTGAGCTTGAACTTGCATTTGAAGCAAGCATTGTAAACTTGAGCATCTTTGATAATGGTGAGTCACAATTTGAATCTTTGAGTGCACAATTGATCCTTGCATGAGTAAGTTGAGTCTTGTTGTGTGCATTCATGTTAAAGTCTTATATAGCACTATTTGAGACATCCGTATTGAACTGTTGAACTTGAGTTTTACTTGAGGACAAGCAAAAGTTTAAGTTGGGGGTGTTGATGAGTCTGAGATTTGGACTCATTTGGAGCTTTGTAAATATAGATTTAGTGTCCTTAAATGCTTAATTTGTGCCATAAATTGATGTTCAATCCGTAATTTTTAGGTATATGAGTTGAGGAACAAAGCAAGGACACTAATAAGCTAAAAGGACAACACAAGCTGAAAAAGAGGGAGAAAAACAAGTATGACGATCTCCAAGAGATTTCGGCGAATCGCCAAGTTACCCCTGAACCGCCTAAATTTACAGAACACTGATTCTGAAACAAGAAAAACTTAGGTAAACTTCATTCCCTATCGGACACTAATAAGCAAAAAGGACAACACAAGCTGAAAAAGAGGGAGAAAAACAAGTTTGACGATCTCCAAGAGATTTCGGCGAATCTCCAAGTTACCCCTGAACCGCCTAAATTTACATAACACTGATTCTGAAACAGGAAAAACTTAGGTAAACTTCATTCCCTATCGGTGATGGAAGATCATGTCACCAAACGTACTGGTCAAGACCAAGGTGAACTCGAATTGGCGAGCTAAAAGACTAAATGGTGCATCGCATAAATGATCGGCGATCTCGATCTAGATCGCCTAAAGTTACAGTGTTTGAACGAGGAAAATGTGAAGAAAGAAGGAGATGGACAAAGACGATCGGCGAGTCGCCGACTGGTCGGCGAAGCCCAACTTTCCTCGCTAATTGATCCCAAAAAGCCACACCTTAGATCAGTATAAATTGATTTTTGAGAGAGAGAGAGAAAACATTAAGTCATTTTTGGAACAAAAGAGATAGAGAAAAAACATTATTGTCGTTGATTTTTAAAAAATTGGGCAAGAGATTTCAAGTGGGTATTGTAAAACAAGAAATTTTACTTTTCTCGGAACTTTGATTTTCAATACCTAGCTATGGAGCATGTTATAGGTATTGAATTTCTTCATTTTATGATGATTAGCTAAAACCCTAATCTTGGGGATTTGACAGTGTGACTAATTGCTAAGTTTGGTGATTTCACGTATCATGACACTTCATCCAATACTAAGTGCCAACGATCATGAGTAGTAATATAACCCAACTAAGTGAATTGGGTCAAGTCCCAAAGGAGTGGTTCGTAATCGAGAATCAATAAGCAACTAAGAATATGCCAAGTCAATCATAGCTAAAAATATTTACGAATAAAAGAATAATTCAAGTTTGGGGTGACACAAGTGTCAAATATCAAGGGGGTTTGTTTGTACTTTCAACTAAAACAGTAAATAACACGAAAATATGAATACAGAGATGGGATTCTTGGGATGTGATAAGATTATGGACTAAGGTAAACAACTAGGTAATTGTAATTAATAGTAAACAACTATAAATCGGTGAATAAGCTAGACTTTAGTGGGGGTAAACTTTCCCTCGAACAATTTACCCCAAATCAAATTGGTTTCTCTTGAACACCAATAAGCGGCAATGAAGCACAACCTTCGCTTTAGTCCATTTACTCTCTCGAGCTGAATGTGTGGAAAAGGATTTAGGGTTCACTCTCTCGAACTGAACCCATGACAACCCAATACCCACAGACTATTGATTCAGTAATTTTTGTTTTAAAACCTCTCTCTCGAGCAAGCCAAAACACGAAGTTAAGATTGTATTTGCAAGTACAACCAATTAAATTCAACCACGATTACTGAATGAAGTCACTTTTTAACACCTAATAAACTATCAATTAACACCCACTTCGAATTTCTTAGAAATGGAAATCTTCAAAGCTAAAGAAATATTGTCTCTCTATTCAGTTCTAAGCTCTCAACTTCAAAAACTGAAAATTAATATATTTCAATACAAGATCATATGTTGGGCTAAAAATTTAAACAAGTATTTATAGTTGTCAAAAAGTGTGTTGCGGAGGTTCAGTCGGCGCATTAAGTCGGGATCGCCGATCCACTCGGTGATCCGCCCTTTGGTTAATTTCATCGACTTTTTGCTTTGGCCTTCAGCATCTTCAAGTTCTGTAACTTTGGGCGATATGGTACTACATCGCAGAACCGTTTGGCGACCCACCAACTGCTCCTTTCGATCGCCTACTTGATTTTCTCCTTCAGGGCCTGACACACTGGAACATTAGGCGAGGCGAAGGCTGTTCGGCGATTCGCCCAATGGATTAGGCGATCCTCAGGCCTTATTTTCTTCATCTTTTTAGCTGCCTTGTTCCTTTTTGCTCATTAGTGTCCATGCTTTGTTCCTCAATACAAATACCTGAAATTCAAGGATTTACATAAGTTATTGACAAAAAATATGCATTTGAGGACACTAAGTCTATTAAAATAAATCCCTAAATGAGTCCAAATTGTGGACTCATCAACACCCCCAACTTAAACTTTTTCTTGTCCTCAAGTTCAGTAGTTCAAAAAGGATGTCTCAAAAAGTCCTACACAAGATTCAATCATGAATGTACACAAAAAGACTCAACTTACTCATGGAAAGATCAATTGTGCACTCAAAGAGTCCAGTTGTGACTCACCAATATCAAAGAATCTCAAGATCACAATACTTGCTTCAAATGCAAGTTCAAGCTCAACCAAGGTACTCAAATGCCTTCACACAAAGAATGATTCCATATTCACACACAATGGTTAAACAATTTAAAGTTCCGGAATTAAGTGCAACGCTCACACTCACAAAGATGAACAAAATGTATGATTTCACCCATAGGTTTGCTAGTATTTTCCAACCAACATTTGTTTCAGCTCACTCAAGATTAAAAAGGTCTTTTCAAGGCTTGTAATAGGGCTAAGTGCAAAGTTATGGACATATAGGCTCAATGGCTATAGTCCTCATGAGATGTGGTGTGAACAACACTTCCTTTCATTTTCTTCATCATTTTTCATTCGTGCTCACAAGTCATCCCATTATTCACTTTCCATGGATTGTTGGAACCCCATTTCTTTTTGTATTTTCACAACTTTATTCCACAACTTTTTCATTCTTTTCCTTTTTCATTTTTTTCTTGTTTTTTTTTTATGGAGGGGTTCCAGTTTTCTCAAAACATGGGCAAAAGGGGACTTTCTTGCACTCCTTGATTTACCTTCTCTTTCACCACACCCCCAACTTAGGATTTTGGTCTAAGTTGGCTATTCAAACTAACCAGAACTTCATGAGGATTATGGGTAATGGATAAAGAAAGGTCATAGTTTCATCAAGTTTCTTCCAAGAAAAGGTTAAGGCTCAAAGGGTGTTCAAACGGGGTTCACACACTCACAAGGTAGGCCACAAAAGAGGTATAATGTCAAATTGTTTCACACTCTTTAAAGTTGCCTAAGATCATATCAAGAGATTGCATCACTTAGTCAACCGAACCAACGGGGCAAATTCTAGGTGTCATCACACATGGTTCACGGTAAGCTCATCACACAAGGCATTGACACCAATGACAAACAAGACTCCACACTTTCGCTAGTGTTCAATGTTCATTACAAGAGACTCAATTCGATACTTGGCTAGTCACAACGATTGCAAAGAGTTCACATATTGTCTATTCAACTTCATTTGGCCTCATCGTAGCCGCACATTCATTTTTGTTCGATTATGAGCACTATTAAATTCATCGGTATTGATCAAAACCGATACTCAAATTTACAAAAGAACAACCATATTCAACACAAACAAGAGGTGGCAAAACTTTTTGGAAGGGTCAAAAATCATTTACAATTAAAAACATGGAGCCACAAGCTCAAACCTTCCACAAAAGCAATGTAAAAACACAATTATGGCTAAAACCCCAATATATAAACAAAACATGAGAGTCACAAAATAACAAAAGGTGGGCCTCACCCTATCATAAATAAAACATTTGTCCTCAAATGCAAGAAAATATCTAAAAGTCAAATAAAACAAGACAGAGATAGAGGTATAGGGGGGGATCATGTCTATACAGTTGCTCGATTTGTCTGGGCATCAGTGCCCTGAGTCACCTCAAAAGGAACAGTAGTACCAGACCCACCAGGAGCAGCCATAGGTGTATCCGCCAAAAAGTTCCACATAGCTGCATAGAATCCCCAGACCCATGAAGGAATAGATGGGCCTCAGAAAGTAGTCTCCTTGTCAGAAATGGGCCTCTTTCCCTTGCCTTTATCTCCAGGTGGAGGTTCTTATCTTTCCTTTCTGGGAGGATTTGACCTCCTTTCATTTATTTTAAAATTTTGTGCTCTTATATTTAGGGGTGGTATGATTCTCCCAGCAACTTTCGGTCTAGCCATGTCTGCAAAGCATCGAGAAAAGTTAGAAAATATTCAAACAAAAGCACAGAAAATTAGTTGCAGACAGACTCTTTGATCCATTCTGCAAGTCGCCAAATCATTTTGGCGAGCTAGATCGAGCTCGCCGAAGGGATTGGCTCAAAATCCTTAGAAAAAATTGGCATATCGGCGATGGGAAGGCCTTTCGGCGAATCGCCTAATGTTTGTGTAATCAATGACACAACTTTCGATGCAAGTGTCTACGATCGTACAATAGTATAATAACCCAACCAAGGGTTGGGGTCGTGTCCTAAGGGAGCGGTGGTGAAAATTAATAGTAAATCATTCTAATTAGTCGTAGCTAAAGAAATTAACGATTAAAAACATACTAAATTAAAGGGGTGACACAAAAGTGTCAAATATCAAATGGGGGTTTTGTCACAAGTAAGCAAAAATAACAAAAGAATCTAAAATAGCAATCAATCAGAGGGAGGTTCTCGGGATGCGATTAGGAATACGGGATAGATCAATTTATTGGGTATGTGCTTTTGATAGGGAATTTATAGAGTAATTGTAACTAGGCTAAACTTTAAATGGAAATGAGTTCTCTCTCGAGCAACTTACCCCATTTCAAATGGGTTCCTCTCGGACACCCATTTGCCGCATGAAGACCAGCCTACGCCTTACCCCAATCACTCTCTCAAGCTGAGTGTAAGGATATGGGACTAAGGTTCACTCTTTTGAGCTGAACCTCATGTCGACCCACTCATTAGGCCATCAATTTAGTAGTCTTGATTTCGCGACCTCTCTCTCGAGTAGGCCGAAAACACATATATGAACTTGTATTTGCAACTACAAATTCATTAAATTCATCCACAACTACTAAACGAAATCACAATTAAACTACATTTAATCTATCAGCAAGCAAGACCCAACAACTAATCTAACCCGTATTCACAAAATCACACCCCAAGAATTGGGTTTTTTAGCTACACCTGTAAAAGAGATAAAGATGTATACCAATCTCCGTTTCCATCAATGGGTATGCAAGATTAAGTCTTAAAACAGGTAAAAGGTGAAGAATCCAAGAGATCCAAGTCCAATTTCTTGAAGATGAAACACTTGAAAGCTCCATTTTCTTCAAAACCCTCTCCGAAACTTAGAGAATATTTCAAAGACTCTGTCTAAAACTCAATAATCTAAAAACTAGGTAAAACAAGGAAAAAAAACTCCCCAAGAATAAAAACTGAACTAGTATTTATAGTTTTCAGAAAATGTGCTCTGAAGGATCTTTCGGTGACGTTAGTAGGAATCGCCGATGCATTCGGTGATCCGCCCTTTGGTTTACTTCGTCGCTTTTCATCAGTTGTCTTCAGTATCTTTGTGTCTTGGATAGTTAGACGATGTAGGACTATTTCGCAGTGTCTTTCGGTGATTCGCCGAATGCTCCTTTTCGCCGCTGATTTTCTATTTTCCTTCAGGGCTAAGCACCGTGGAGCAAAAAACAGATAAGTGATCTGTTGGCAATTCGCCGAATGGGTTCGGAGGTTTTTGGATCTTCATTTCTTTGTTCTTTTTGCTCCTTTTTGCTAAGTAGTGTCCATGCTTTGCCTCAAACTTCAAATACCTGAAAATTAAAGGTTTTCATCAGATATCGGGATAAAATAAGCATTTGAGGACACATTTTTTATTAGAATATAGCCCTAAATGAGTCCAATTTGTGGGCTAATCAACACCCCCAACTTAAACTTTTGCTTGTCCTCAAGCAAACTCAAGTTCAGTCGTTCAAAAAGGGTGTCTCGAACAGTGCCACACAAGACTCAATCATGAATGCACACAAAAAGACTCAATTTACTTATGCAAAGATCAAATGTGTACCCAAAGATTCAGGTTGTGACACACCAATACCAAAAAATCTCATGCTTACAATACTTGCTTCAAATGCAAGTTCAAGCTCAACCAACGTGCTCAAATGCCCTTACACAAGGAATGATTCCATATTCACACACAATGATTTGCAATTTAAAATTCTCGGAATCAGATGCAGCGCTCACACTCACAAAGAAGAACACAATGCATGCTTTCACCCATAGGTTTGCCCGTATTTTCCAATCAACATTTTATTCAGCTTACTCAAGATCAAAAATGTCTTTTCAAGGCTTGTAATGGGGCTGAGTGCAAAGGTATGGTCATTTAAGCTTAGTGATTTTACCCTCATGAAATGTGGTGCTCACAACACTTCCTTCCTTTTTTCTTCATCATTTTCTTTAGTGCTCGTAAGTCTTCCTATTATTCACTTTCTCATAGTGTGTTGGAAACCCCCTTTCTTTTGCATTTTGTTCTGCAACTTTCTTTTCCATTCTTTTCTTTTCTTTTTTCTTTTTTTTTATATATGAAGGGATTCCATTTTTCTCAACATCATGGGTTAACTGAGACTTTCCTTGCACTTGTTGACTTTCCCTTTTCTTCTCACCACACCCCCAACTTAGGCTATTGGCCTAAGTTGGCTATTCAATTAACCACAATTCAAGAGGATTATAGGTAATGGATTAAGAATGGTCTAGTTTTCATCAAGTTCCTTCCAAAGAAGGGTAAGGCTCAAGGGGTGTTCAAAAGCGGTTCACACACTCATAAGGTAAGTCACAAAGAGGTATATGTCAAATTGGCTGACACTAGTAGAAGTTGCTAAGATCATATCAAGATACAGCATCACTCGGTTGACAGGACCAATGGGGAAAATTCTAGGATCTATCATGCATGGTTCAAAGTAAGCTTATCACACTAGGCATTGAAACTACAGTCAAACAATACTCTACACTTTCGCTAGTGTGCAATGATCATCACAAGAGACTCAATTCGATAATAGGCTAGTCATAACGAGATGCCAAGAGTTCACATATTGTCTATGCAACTTCATTTGGCCTCATCGTAGCGGTGCATTCATGTTCGTTCGATCGAGAGTACTATTCAAGTCATCAGTATTGATCGAAATTGAGACTTAAATTTTGCAAAAGAACAGCCACATTCAACACAGGAGAGGTGGCAAAAAATTTTGGAGGGGTTAAAATCATTTTGCAATTAAATAAATAAAATGAGCCATAAGCTCAATCATCCACAGAAACAGATGAAACAGAATTTAAAGAAGATCAACCCCAATATATATACAAAACTAAACTATCAATACAAAAGGTGTGGGCCTTACCCCACCACAAAAAAAAAATTGTCCTCAAATGCAACTAAAAGTATCAAAAAGTAAAAGTATAATAAGACAGAGAGGGAGGTAAAGAAAGGTCATGTCTATGCAGTCTCTCTTTGTCGGGGACTCGATAGCTAGTGTAGCAGTCTGTATATGGGCATCAGTGCCCGGAGTAGCCTCAGACGGAATAACAGTGACAGATCCACTAGGAGCTGTTGTGGACGTCTTAATCGACAATGTCTGGATCACCGGCTGCACAACTGTCCCTATAAAATCTGGCAAGTCTCTGAATATGCCCTCATCTCTTCTCTCTTATGTCTCCTTAGCATGCACTGATATCAACTCCTCATCAGTCTCTGCATCCGACTCTTCATGTGCTGCGCCATCCCCCAACACATCTCTGGTGGTCTCAGGAGCATCCTCATCATCTACCCCCTACATCAGTGCAGTGAAGTTGGTAGCCTTCGAATAGGTTACGTCCCTCTTCAACTCTGTTATTTCTACTTTTAATGTTGAAACCTCGGGTATATCCCCCCTGTCTGCTCTCACAAGCAGTGACTCTAGCAGTCAGATCATCAACAGTGGTCCTAAGGGAGATCAGTGCAGTCAAGATAGCACTGTAAATCATCCCTGGGATGGATCTCTCCAATCGTGTCGCCCTCACATCCGCTGAATAGGACAGCTGCACCATCTCCGGGATCATGACATGAGTAATCCTGGAAGGCTGGGAGGAAGAAGAGGCACCTGGAGTCTGTGAAGGAGAAGAAGGAGTGGGTATACCTGAAAGCTCCAAAACCGGAGTAGATGAAGGTGCCTCTACTGGTAATGTGTCAACATCGACCTCTAGAGAAGTATCTACTGGAGCTGCTCTCCTCTTGTCAACCTCCTCTCGTGTAAACTCAACCTCTATACGCCGTATATCGGTGGAGGAAGACGGGGTGACCATTATATCGCTAGGAGGATCCTGGGGTACCCCGGCATGCCGGCATAACTCAGAGATCAGGACAGGAAATGGCAGAGACTTCTGCGTTAGCTTGGCTCTCATAGACATCTCCTGTGAAACTAGCAATTCCAGGTCGATCCGCCTCCTGACCATGATAGAACTAAGGCAAGCCGCCTTAGGATGACGCAGAATGGACTCGTTCTGGGATGGCATGATAGTGCTGCTGATGAAGCCAAACCAGTATCGGGAGGCAATGTTCATGTCCCTCTTCTCAATCAGAGCTCCTGCCTCCATCCACCTCGGGGTGGTGTTAGATATCATCATAGCTAACCAACCCTTCAAATCATCCAGGGAAGAAACAATAGGCAAACCCTAGTAAGGCAATACCGAGTGCAGCAGTCGACCCAATACAACATTAATATTCTCATTGTGACACTCCATCTCCTTACCTCTAACCATACCCGACTTCACCGATCGGAACTCACTAGCCTTTTTATTATTCTTGGGGACCAACTCTCCATATGCTAAGTAGAATTCCCAGACCCAGGAAGGAAGGTAAGGGCCGTGAACTTCTCGAACCCATGATACCTGAGCATGTCAAGCACCTCAACATGCTTACCTTCCAAACCATCCACATATTGTAAGTTTTCTTCTAGAATGGTTCATAAACCATCGCCTTTCAATATGTTCAGCAATCTGGGTGGAGGTGGAACTACAATGAGTGTAGGGGCCACTGGAGGTAGTGCTGGAGCTGGCACTGATCCAGTAGTCGGGGGAGTGGCAGCTGAAGGAGTTCTGGTAGATGTGGGCTGAGTTCTAGCCTTGAGTTCATTCCTTCGATTCATCAAAGGTTGCTCATCCTCCGGGTTAGAAAAAGCTAGTTCAACATTTATACCCTTCCTAGCTATGTGTTTTTTTCGTTTTCCTTTTTCTCCCGGTTGGAGGTCATCCTTTTTTCTCTTTGGAGGATTTGATCCTCCTTCATTGATTGTAATTCCTTTAGTCTTCTTCTGTGGTTGCTCAGTTAAATTGGTGAGTACCATATCTGCAAAAAATCAAGAAAAGATAAGAAAACAACTTAAACTCATACATAGCGACTCTCTCTGTAGATAGACTCGCCGATCAAGTTGGCGTGTCACCGAACCACTTTGGTGAACTAAATTGGGCTCGTCGATGGGTTGGGTGCACAATTAAGGCAAGTCGGAAATAAGAGAGTCCTTTCGGCGAGCAAGGGTTTGTCCACCAAAAGTTACAGTGCATAAGGGTCTCAGGGGTAGCGTACAGAGGGCGATCAAGAGTACTTTCAGCGAGTCACCGAATGCATTCGGCGACCCATGGCTTCTCGCCGAAAGTTACAGTCTCAAACATCCATTTAGACATGATATTAAGGGCGAAAAGGAGACATTAGGTGAAACATTGAACGATTCGGCGAGCTCGACCTAGCTCGCCAAATGGCCCAACGTGCCCATTTTCAATCCATCTCCTTGAATTCAATACCGCAAACCCCGAAAGAAAAATCAAAGCATGTACTAACGAAATTCATTCAAGACCCGTACTACCCATCACCCCGGGAAACCTAGGTTTCTCCCGAATTTGCCGCATTTGGCTATTTGACGATATTTTCTCTTAAGAGCTGTGTCACCCGCTCTATGATTGAGCAAATTTTCGACATTTAGCACAAATGTGGGCTTCTCAGACTTCACCCAATCAATCTGACGACACGCAATCATGACCTAACTCATTAAAAAGTACAAAGATTACTAGCATTTGACAGTCAAACCGTACGAGCAAGATTTTTTTCAAATTAAAATAGGCAATTAAGGATTCTAATCCTACTAGAGAGTCCAAGCACACATCAATACGATACTATTATTGCAAAAGAGTTCAAAATTTTCAAAATAAACTTGGGGTTTTAGGACTAACCTTTAATGCCGATCGAAATAAAATTGAAATGCTAGGCAGCAAAGAAATCCTAGTTCTGAGCACCAATTAACAACTAAAATACTAATGGAAAGCAAGAATACTGAAATTTCAATTTTGGTGTGAGAATGTGAAGTTTAAAAGCGAGGGAAAATGAAGAAGTTCAAATTCTAGGACTTTTGGCCAATATAAACCGCCCAGTTCGCGTCCATTCGGTGACGTTAATATAGTTTGCCAACCTACTCGGTGACGCGCTGAATGGTTGCTTCCCTCGCCGAGTTTTACAGGGCCTCCAATTTATGTGGAGGTCCAAACGGCGGAAAATAGCGGGATCGCCAATCAATTCCGCGACACGCCAACCGAATCCTCAGTTTGCCAACCTGCACTTTTCAACACACTCCTTGTTTTAACCTACAAAATTAACACACCATTATTCTAACATACTAATTTTAAGCAAATAAAACCTTGGGTTGCCAACCAAGAAGCACCTTATTTAATGTCGTGGCACGACACATTTCCTCATTCACATCCTATTTTTGGGGTCGACCTTAACACCACTAGGTGATCCCTCTTGCTTAGCTGAGTAGAGATGAGGCAGCTCATAAGTCATGAGGTTCTCGAGCAGCTGAATAGATCTGGAGTGAGAGCCAACCATCTGACTTAACACCTCAATGCCCTCCTTCATCTATTCCAGCACTCTGTCTTACTTAGTGACCTTTTGGAGAATGAGTAGTAGAGTATCCTCGACACGTCTATTCTCATTGTCCGTAGAGCTGTTTTGCTCATGAAGGTATATACCTCCCTTGGCGATTGTATTGGGTTTCCACCTTTGTTATTTTGGTGGAAAAATTGTTTAGTTGAGTCATCAGTGTGGTCAACGTGAAGTTCCTCTCAACTTCTTGGTCCGACTCAGCCAATTTTCCACCATTTCCATCATCCATCTTCAGGGAACCTACCTACACCAACAAATTTAAAGAAAAACAAAACTAAAAATAAGATTAGTAAACTATGATTATTGAAAGCAGAATTTGACTTAAACCAAAAGATTTCACGTAACACCACTCCTCGGTAGCGGCACCATTTTGAAGTTTGTGTAATCAATATAATGACACAACTTTTGATGCAAGTGTCTACGATTGTGCAATAGTATAATAACCCAACCAAGGGTTGGGGTTGTGTCTTAAGGGAGCGGTGGTGAAAATTAATAGTAAATTAGAATTTCATTCTAATTAGTCGTAGCTAAAGAAGTTGACGATTAAAAATATAGTGAATTAAGGGGCTGACACAAAAGTGTCAAATATCAAATGAGGGTTTGTAAGCAGGAAACCATTAAAACAGTGAAAATAAGGAAATTTAAGCAATGAGAGGAGGATTCTTGGGATGTGACCAGAATACGGGTTAATCTAAATTGTTGGGTACATGCTTTAGATAGAAAATTTATAGAGTGATAGTGACTAGGCTAAGCTTTACGTGGGAATAAATTATCTCTTGAGCAACTTACCCCATTTCAAATGGGTTCCTCTCGGACACCCATTTTCCGCATGAAGACCAGCCTACGCCTTACCCCACTCACTCTCTCGAGCTGAGTATTAGGATATGGGACTAAGGTTCACTCTCTTGAGTTGAACCTCATGTCGACCCATTCCTTAGGCCATCAATCTAATGGTCTTAGTTTTACGACCTCTCTCGAGCAAGCCAAAAACACATATATGAGATTACATTTACAACTACAACCTCATTAGATTCATCCACAACCACTAAACGAAATCACATTTAAACTACGGATAAACTATCAACAAGCAAGACCCAACAACAAATCTAACCCATATTCACAAAATCACACCCCAAGAATTAGGGGTTTTAACCACACATGTAAAAGAGATAAGGATGTATACCAATCTCAGTTTCCATCAATGGGTATGCAAGATTAAGTCTTAAACAGGTAAAAGGTGAAGAATCCAAGAGACCCAAGTCCAATTTCTTGAAGATGAAACCCTTGAAAGCTCCAAGTTCTTCAAAACCCTCTCTAAAACGTAGAGAATATTTTAAAGACTCTGTCTAAAACTCAATAATTTAAAAACTAGGTAAAAAAAGCAAAAAAACTCCCTAATAATAAAAACTGAACTAGTATTTATAGTTTTCAGAAAATGTGCACCAAAGGATATTTCGGCGACATTAGTAGGAATTGCTGATGCATTCGGTGATCCACCCTTTGGTTTACATCGTTGCCTTTCATCAATTGTCTTCAACATCTTTGTGTCCTGGATAGTTGGGTGATGTAGTACTGTTTCACGGAGTCTTTCGGCGATTCGCCGATTGCTCCTTTTCGCCGCAGGTTTTCTCTTTTCCTTCAGGGCTCAGCACCGTGGAGCAAAAAATAGATATGCGATCTGTTGGCAATTCGCCGAATGGGTTCGGTAGTTCGTGGATCTTCGTTTCTTTGTTCTTTTTGCTCATTTATGCTAAGTAGTGTCCATGTTTTACCTCAAACTTCAAATACCTGAAACTTAAAGGTTTTCATCAGATATCTGGATTAAATAAGCATTTGAGGACACAATTTCTATTAGAATATAGCCCTAAATGAGTCCAACGTGTGGACTCATCAATCACCGACAGCATTCGGTGAGCAAGGATTAACCCGCCGAAACTTACAGTGAAAAATGGGTTCAGGGTGTAGACAAAGGGGGATCAAGAAGACTTTCGGCGAGTTGTCGAGTGCGTTCGGTGACCTCAAGCTTCTCACCGAAAGTTACAGAACCAAACTACTCATTTAGCATGAAATTAAAGGCAAAATGGGGACTTTCAGCGAATCACCGAGTGGTTCGACTAGCTCGACCCGGGTCACCAAACGCCCCAACGTGCCTACTTTCAACCCAATTTCTCGAATTCAACCACAAAACCTCCGAAAACAAAATCAAAGCATGCACAACTCAAATTAAAACTTAACGCATAACACCCATTACCTCGGGATACTCAGACTTCTCCCGGTTTTGCCAAATTTGGCCAATTAACGACTTTTGCCCTTAAGAAGGACGTCACCTGCTCTATCATTGGGAAAATTACATCATTTGGTCCAAATACAGTCTACTCAGACTTCACCCAACCAAACTAAACAACGTTCAAGCACAACCCCATAAAATTTAAATCATTTCAACGCACAAGAATACGGGATTTCAACAATCAAAATAATACGGGCAAGATTATCAAATTAAAATATGCATACAAACATTCTAATCCTATCAGAGAGGCCCGGTACACTTCAACAAGATAATATCATTTGCATAAGAGTACAAAACTGATAAAAATAAACTCGGGGTTTGGAAAACCAACCTTTTATGCTTAATAAATAAAATTGAAATACTAGGCAGCAATGTAATCCAACTCTGAGCACCAATCAACAACTCAAATACAGTAAAAACACAAGAAATATAGAAAATACTAAATGGGTGTGAGTTTGTGAAGGTAGAAAGTGAGGGAATGTGAAGAGTTTAAAAGTTTAAACCGTTGGCCTTATAAAAACCATCATCTTGCCCATTCGACAATATTAGTCGTACTCGCCTACCCACTCGGAGACACGCCGAGTGGTCACTTACCTCGCCGAGTTTTACAGGACCCTCAATTGATGTGGGGTCCAAACGGTGGTATAGGTTACGATCGCCAACCTGATCGGAGATTCGCCAAGATTCTCCTGGGCTTGTCTAGTTTTACAGACTCCAATTTGAAGATGTCTTAAGTCAAATGGCGGATTAGGTCGGGCTCACTGACCTCTTCGGTGAAGAACCAACTGGACCATTTTCTCGCCAACCTGCATTTTTTAAACACTTTTCACACTTTAACCTGCACAATCAACACATTATTATTTACCAAAACAAAAATAAAGTAATAAAAGGGTCTTGGGTTGCCTCCCAAGCAGCGCCTTAGTTAAATTTGTGGCACGACGCAAGTCACCAGTTAAGTTCCATTAGTGAGGTTTGTGTAACACCCCAGAAATTCTATGACTTAAGTTAGAGCTTCACCTTATGAATAATGACTTAAAAATAGTTAAAATGATGTTTCTAAACCTAGATTAATGTAATTGACTTGGTTTGTAAGCGTAAAAGTCTAAGTTAATAAACGACCAAGACGTCCGAAAACTAGAGAAGAATGTGTTCTAGTGTATCCTTAGGTTTTGGGCAGGTTTGGGAGTGTCGTATGATGGTATAATCTTGTAAAAAGGTTTAAATTAGGTAAATATATGTTTATAGGGTCAAAACGTTTGAATACGACTACCCGGGGCCACACTAAGGGACCCCGAGGAGGACCCCAACCTTGGCCAAGCAACCTGCCAAGGCAGATTGCAAATTGCCCTTGGTGGGAAGAAGTGCACGTCGTGGCCTTGCTCCCCCAAGGAGCAAAAATTCAGCTCGCGATGCGGTCGTGTCGCGGACTCTACTGTCTCGAAATTTAATTCCTAATATCTTCAGGGAACAGCTCTGCGTCACGGACTTGTCCCGCGACGAAAATTCAGAAATTAGAAATCGATTTTTATTTCATTAAAGAGTTCAACTAAGTGAGGGGTATTTTAGGTACTTTAGGGGACGTGTATATAATGATTTTTAAGTCAATTTACCTCACTTTTATCACTCAAACACAAAACCCCAAAGATCAAACCTAAAGTTCCTCCTTCTCTCTACTCTCTCTCTCTTCCCAAGAACTCCATTGAAGAAGATTGGATCTTCAAGAAGAAGACCAACTATCCAAGGTTTCAACTCGGATTTTCATGGTTAATTATTCAATAAGGTATGGTTGCTTATCACTCTTGGGATTCCTTTCCCCAAGAGACCCCTTCAAGATAAATTTCAAAATCTCCAATTTCTAGGTTTCAATCCAAAAATTTGGATCTTCTTTCTAAAGTGAAATTGATGTTATAAACTGACTTTGATTGATGTTATATGAACAATTATGGATAAATTTATGTTATATTGATGGTTTCTTGAAGAATTCCCCATGAGACCCATGTTTCTCCTTCTTTTCCAAATTCTAACCCTAGTTTGTGTTGGTTATAAATTGAAGGTTATGAATTGAATGTGATGTTATGTAATTCATGGTTGTGTGATGATTCTACCCTAGGTTATGTATAATTTCCATGAAATTAGGGTTGAGTCTTTGAATGAAGCCTTGAAGGCTATATGTCAATTACTTTTATTGATGTTGATTATGTTTTTACTTTATGAATTACCTTGTATTATGTATTGGTCATGAATTATTTGGTAATTGAAGTATAAATTTCCCATGAAGGGCAAGAAGGCATGAAGGTTGGTTCTTCTTTGAACTCAAGTATGAAAGGTGAATTACTTAGATTGTAATGATGCTATACCTAATGTGTTGTTGTGGTGTTGATGACCTAGTTTCCTCATCCTTAACCCTCTACACTTGAATTAGCTATGAAGTATGTATG
>JAJOOS010003149.1:0-39563 GCA_029582725.1 Solanum chiquidenum | reverse complement strand
TAAAGACCATTAGATCAGACAATGGGTTGGAATTTTCTAATCATGAGACCAACTCCTTCTTTCAATCCAAAGGCATCACACATCAGAAAACCTGCCCACACACACCACAACAAAATGGTGTGGTGGAAAGGAAACACAAATATTTGCTTGAAACTGCAAGAGCACTTTTGTTTCAGTCCAAATTACCAACAAAATATTGGGGGGAGTGCATTTTGACAGCCACCTATATCATAAACAGATTGCCCTCACAAATACTTCACAGCAAGTGTCCCATTGAGCTTTTACACCAACAAAGACCTTCATACTCTCACATGAAGAGTTTTGGATGTCTATGCTATCCTACTACACCAAAAGTCCAAAGAACCAAGTTTGATCCCAAGACCAAACCCCATGTCTTCATTGGCTACTCTCTTACCACAAAGGGATACAAGGTACTAAGTCTAGATACCAGAAAAATTCATGTTTCCAGCGAGTAAGACTGGGTTATAGCAAGACAACAGAGGTTAGATAGCTCTTACCGGAGGAAGAGGGTTCAGGTCACCCGTCCTCTTGACCCAGAGAGGAACTAATCCTTCTCTCTCTCGAATGTATGCCTGGGATGAGCAAGAATGTTTAAACCGCTTTCATCAGTATACATTGGAAGGTATAATAGTTTATATATTCGTCTACGTCTTCAATAGTGTTAATGAGAGCCCTGCCGTTAGTAGGTCGAGGTCGGGTTTTTTTGAAGACAAATCCATCATTGAAGGGCTAGAGGCCGGATAGCTCACTCAACAATTTCTTCTTCTCGAGTGAAGTAGCTGGATGTCATATTTCATGAGACCATCTTTCCTTTTGCACTAACAAAAGACACTTCCAACTTTCCTGCATCTCCTTTTTATTACTCCAGCATTCCTAACTTTTCCTCTTCATATCCTGACCAAAATAATATTCCTACTGCTCTTCCCATTGATCACTGTGGTCAGAGAAACCTTTCCATTCCAAGTTCTACCTTGCCACATGATGATCTACCTTCATTAACTCCTACATCTCCACTTAATTCCCCTGTTGTTGCACCTGCTGATGAGGCACCTGTACCAAGAAAGTCTACTAGAAGTCATAAGGCACCATCTTATTTGAATGATTACATCCATTATGTACCAAAAGTTAGTTCACTCTCCCTTTCTTCCTCCTTTACACACAAAAATCACATTGCTCCAGAGGAATTGATACCTGATAGTCAGTCTTTTGTGATGAACATATCTCATGATTGTGAAACAATGTCATATGAAGAAGCAGCTATGAACCCTGCCTGGCAGACAGCCATGACACAAGAGTTTAGTGCACTGCATGAGAATCACACATGGGACCTGGTTCCCTGCCCCATGGAAAGAAGCCTATTGGGTGTAAATGGGTGTATAAGATCAAACATAAGGCAGATAGGAGTATAGAGAGATTAAAGGCTAGACTAGTGGTGAAAGGATATACACAACATACAGGGGTTGATTACACTGAAACATTTTCTCCAGTTGTCAAAATGACAACAGTCAGGACTTTACTAGCCACTGCAGCCAAGCAGCCAAGAAACACTGGGACATTTTTCAGTTAGATGTTAATAATGCATTCCTTCATGGGAACTGCATGAAGAAGTTTACATGGATGTACCACAAGGTTTGGCTGTTGGATCCTCTGACTTAGTTTGCAAGTTAAATAGATCATTATATGGCCTTAAACAAGCAAGCAGGCAATGGTATGCAAGGTTGACTGGTGATCTTAATTCAAGAGGTTACACACACTCAATGAATGATTATTCATTATTTCATAAAAAGTCAGGTTCCTCTATTGTGTTTGAAGCAGTCTATGTTGATGATGTGCTGCTTACTGGTACTAATTTGGTTGAGATCAACAATCTGAAGTCCTTCCTACATGACACTTTCAAGATTAAAGACTTAGGGAAGTTGCATTATTTTCTTGGTTTAGAGGTTTTGTACAAGCAAGATGGGATCCTGATTTCTCAGAGGAAGTTTGCTCTTGACCTGCTTAAAGAGTACAACTGCAGTCAGCTCTCCACATTTTCTTCTCCTCTTGATCCCTTGGTAAAACTCAGAGCTGAAGAAGGACCACTGCTCTCTGATCCTGTATATTATAGGAAGCTAGTTGGCAAGCTCAACTATTTAACAAACACAAGGTTGGATATTGCTTATGGAGTCCAACACTTAAGCCAGTTTATGCATGCACCTAGACAACCACATCTGAAAGCAGCCTTCCACATGTTGAGATACCTAAAACAAGACCCCACATTGGGCATTTTTATGTCCAACTCAGATGATTATAGCGTAAGGTCCTTTTGTGACTCAGATTGGGCCTCATGTCCTGATTCAAGAAAGTCTGTCACTAGTTATGTTGTCTTGCTTGGGACCAGTCCTGTGAGTTGGAAATCCAAGAAACAGGAAACCATATCTTTGTATTCTGCTGAGGCTGAATATAGATCCTTAAGGAAGGTGGTTGGTGAGCTAGTATGGTTACAGAGATTATTTGGTGAGTTGACTGTTCCCACTAGTGGACCATTTCATGTCTACTGTGATAGCCAATCTGCTCTACACATTGCGCGAAATCCTGTGTTTCATGAGCGTACAAAACACATTGAAATAGACTGTCACTTTGTTAGAACCAAACTTAAAGAAGGACTCATTACTCTACATCATGTTGGTACAAATCATCAGCTGGCCGATATTCTTACTAAGGCTCTTACTGGAGTCAAGCATTCCACTGTTTTGTCCAAGTTGGCAGTGATTGCCTCACCTCCAACTTGAAGGGGAGTATTGAAGCTAGAGTTAAAAGATATACAAGTCCAGAAATCAGTTACGAATTAGTTAAGCTGCAAGTTAGTTAGATATTTAATTGTTACTGATACTTGTATTGATTCAAGTTGGTTACAAGTTAGTTAGAATAGATGTTGTACATCTCACTTTATAAATAGATGCTTTGTATTCATTCCTAATTAGTTTTTCAGAAATGAGAATTCAATTTCTAAGTTTCTCTCTTCTTCTCTGATGGATTGTTGATGAGGTCAATCTCACACCATTAATGGTGAATTTCCAAAGCTTCAATTCAAGCTAGGCAGCTGGATTTAACATTAATCTAGTGTATCCAATAGATAGATTACAAGGCAAACTTGATTTCGGAGTAGTTTGTAGTTATACAACAAATGTGGGATAATTTACAACATACCATTGTCTTAGTACTTAGCAAAAGCCATTGACTTTTCATAAATGCTTTCAGAACTCAATTTTTTGTTTCTATTTAACAACAACCTATAAATTGCTCAGACAGGCAAAAGCCAAAAATCAATGAAGTCCTAATTGAACCTACATCCACTTGAAACTAAAAACTATCCCAAAG
This sequence comes from Solanum chiquidenum, assembly GCA_029582725.1. Taxonomy (NCBI): domain Eukaryota; kingdom Viridiplantae; phylum Streptophyta; class Magnoliopsida; order Solanales; family Solanaceae; genus Solanum; species Solanum chiquidenum. Next base: position 36,182 of record JAJOOS010003149.1, on the reverse strand, counting down.
CTTCCAAACAAGAAAAATGTCACATCATCATCCCAAAAATAGACTTTGACAAAAACACCAAATTTAGACCATACAATTAGAAGATAAATTTGTCCCTATTATTTAATGACCCATTCACTTTTTCATTAATGCTTCCAAAACCCATATTTTAAAATTCCCAATTAGTAACATATTATAAATAAACATGTTGGATATATAAACAAGAAATCCTTAACTACACACACACTGATTAAAAGTCACTCGTAACAACAATCACAACTCTTTTTTCAGAAAGATGGATTCACTAAGCCCTCAAACAGTATTTCTTTAAGCTGTTTTCATTTCCGTTATTTTTTTCTCTATACTATTTTGGACTGTTTTTTCTTGAGCCAACGTCTGTCTATCGAAAACAGTGTCTCTACCTCTAAGATAGTGGTAATATCTTTGTACATCAAACTTTGCTCAAAAAGAATACTTATTTAGAAGGATAAACAAAGGAGAAAGAGGGTAACGAACCATCCAAAGTCATTTCCCAACGGCATCGTTTTGCTACCCTGAGAAGGAAAAAGTAGCTGAAACTGAGGACCAAGCTTCATTTTTTGCCGCTGTAAATCACTGTTCATCAACTTCCCATAATACTCGAAGCTCCTATGTTGCGGCCACACAACACCCACTTCCCCATTCCTTGAAACCCTAACTTTCCTCACTTCATCAGAGAATCTATGAACTAATTTTGACGAATACATATCGGATACCCCACATTCAACCAGTATAGATAAACCCAACACCATCGCTACAAAACCCACTTTCCAAATCTCCATTTGAATTACAATAACTCCACAAAACACACACCCACTTACTCAAGATCTAGTTTAACAAAGTGTTCCTCATCATAAAATACTGCAAATAAATGTGTATATAGATAGGTCTCTCTCTATTAACAGAGTGAAGGGATATTGTAAGATGGGATAAAATTAATGGCTATGGGGTAGGTGGGTGATTGTGTGTATATATATATACTCTATATGTATAGGTGTATGTGTGATATAGAAGAAGAATTTTGGGGGAAGTGAAGAGAGAAAAGTAGAAAGGGTGAGGAGTAAGAAAGAAGACGAAGATGGAGATCACGCGTGTACTAAGCATTGTGGTGGGAATATATATAACGCACAAACACACTTTTCTTTTTTTTTATCCAATTTCGAAATTCGTATTGAAGTTCCGATTTAATTTGAATCTCATTGTGGGCCCATTTAAGAATGATGTTTGAACTCAAAATCTCTAGTTGAAAGTGAAGCAATTTTATTACTATTTTATATAATAAAATCACTCAATGAGTCGAAAGATAAAGTATACACAGAATCATTACTTTGGATGTAATTATTATCTTGTGAAGATACTTCTAAGATTCTCAATCCAGTAAATCCAAGTAAAAAAAAAACAGTGCAAAAAATATAGCAACTAAATAAGGTGCAGGATAAATCCTATAAAAACAAACCAAGAACAACAGATAATTAAAATATACTATAACAAACAATAGATGATGATAAATATCACAATTCAAAATTGCAATAATAAAGATAGTACAATAATAACATTATATCTTAATACACGTCTTACATATTTTTTACTTAAGGTCATCGTTTCAGGTAATTTGAAATTTTGACATGTTTTTTTAATCACGTATGTTCAATACCCTTTCTAATTATCTTTACCTTTATGTGTACCTACTATAACCAACCTCTCACACTTTCTAAATTAATGGCATCTGCCGATCTCCTTTGCACATGTTCAAATAGTGTCAACCTAATTTTTCTCATTTTGTCCAGCACAAAAATCGTTCATTTCTTAACCGGTCTATCACTTCCCGTTTTAAATTATCTAGCATAAAATTTAAAATTTAAAATTTTAAACAAAATAAAATAGTTTAAAAACTCTTCCAATTAAATATTTTTTAAAAGAGCATAAAAAAAAGTGAAGAAGATATTTGAGATGGAGAAAGTAATTTATTTATTTATTATTTAGTTGGAGGGGAGAGAGTAGTTATTAGTAGTACTAATATGTGTAGCCAACGGTCTCTCATGTTTTATCTATTTAAGAGATTCAAATATTATGACATAACTATTTAACTGATTTTACGACTAACTCCTTTTTATAACATTCAACATTCCAAATTCAATGATAAAGTACACAATAACTTAAATGTGATTTTGTAAAAAAGAGAAGTATATATTGAAAATATATCTCCATTTGATGTAAGTTATTAGTTTCGTTTTTAAACTATTGATAGTCTTAAAAATATCATTTTTATTTGGCAATCGAAACTTAAATATACCCCAAAGTGCAACATGACATAGTAAATGATCTCAAACTTTTACAAGATCTGAAGTATATCTAAATTCAGTTAGTCAAGTAAATGGATAATTTCAAAATTGTCAATAGTTTGAAAATAAAACTCCCGGTTCATTTTACTTGTCACTATTTGGTTTGACACACTCATTAAGAAAATAATTATCGATATAGGCATTTATCAAACTATCCCTATTAACTGATGTTTAATATTAGGTCTTGGAAAATGATTTGAAGAATAAGTAATTAATGCTACAGGTAAAATATGAAGAAAAAAAATCTTTTTTTGAAATATCAAAAATGACAAGCAAAATTAAAAATCTGTTTTAGAAATAAGTGACAAATAAAAGTGAATAAAAAAAAAAAATTACACAAAATTTAAGAATATTTTTAATATTTCTTTCTTCGCAAAACATTGATGAATAATTACAAATATATACAAGTAAGAAATAACAGTGACAAATGAGACATCGAGCACCAAAAATAATTGGTATTGTTTTGCACATCTAAACTACTTTCACTTATTTTCAAAACGGTAAACTTTGAATGGTATTTTATATCTTACTACTAATTAAGCCCCCGTTAATCTGATATACTTCTTTAAGAAAATAATTAAAATGTATTTTGTTAAATTAATATTACTGATTTAAAATTTTAAGTATGACAATTATATTACTATTATATGTAATTATGTAATACTAGTAAAGATAGCATAAAAATTTTAATAATAAAACTTTCTTGATTTTTCAAAATAAATAAATAAAATAAAAATATTTATATTTTAGTATAGAAATCAAAAGAAATGGATATAAAGGACTATATTTGAAGCTATAAATATATGTTTAATTATATGGAGTACATAAGTATTGTTAAAAAAAAAGTAATCATGGAGTATTATATTGGATTATTATTTTAAATATGATATTTGTTTAGTTCGTTACATAAAAATTTATTATATTGTATTGTTAATTCTATTGTTATGTAATAATAATAAACCCTCGTCATAAACTATTAATGGTGATATCGAATTGTTACCTTATTTTTTAAAGGAAAAAGGGTCTGAAAAATATTTTAATTTTGGCAGAAATTGTTGTTACGATACCAAACTTTATGGAGGACATTTTACCCCTGCATTATTTAATAGTGTATTTTAAAGGTATATATGTGCCCACGTGGACACATTACTATTTATAATGATGCAATATTTATGATGTCCACGTGGACACATATATACCTTTAAAATACACTATTAAATAGTGCAGGGGGTAAAAGGTCGTTTCCAAAGTTCGGTATTGTTACAGCAATTTCGGTCAAAGTTCGAATATATTTCATACCTTTTTCTTTTTTAAAATTTAATTTTGTCCTTAACAGTATTTAGTATGATCTCCACTCCTTCAACTTGTTTTTATCTTCTTCTTTTTTTATTGTATTTCAAATTTATCGAAAGTAATATTTTTATCTTCACAAGGATTGTATACCCCAGACTCTTTTCTTTGTTGATGACCATAGTATCCAGATCAGTTTTCGCACACCTCGACCAATTCCACGGGATATCTAATACCTTCCACCCACCATCAACATTATATATATATATATCATGTATAAGTATGAAATTTATGTGTCATAATTGATGTGTTTGCAGTTTGTAGTCTTCAGGAACAATTACTACTAAGAGTAAAATGAGAAAAAAAATTAATTTTGTTTTGAACTTTTAAAATGACAAGTATATTGAGACAAATATTTTAAATAATAAAGAACGATAAGTATTTTGAAACGAAGGAAATATTTTTGAACATTTTTTTGCCATCTCACTGTCGTTTTTATTTCTTTCCATATGCTTCTTTACTGGTATAAATGGATATTGTAGTGATGGTTTTGTTGTCAAATCTTCCAACTAATTACTCTTAGTAGTAATTACTAAAGAAATAACAAAGTTTGGGAGGTTAGTAGTATACTTAAGTTTTGGATTGAGTTATGTATCTCAATATTCTAATGAAGATAATACGATTTTATTTTGATCTTCATTGTTCCAAACCTTATTTTACTAGGCAAGTTACATATTTAACTAGTCGATTAAAAATAATTATATTCGCTAGTCAACAACAACATATGCAGTATAGTTTCATTAAGTAAGGTTTGAGAAGCGTAAAGTGTACACACTATATAAATCTATCTCAATCTTGAAGATTGATAGGTTGTTTCCGATAACAATATATATATATATATATATATATATATAGATAAAATACTAATATACAAATGTATATTTTATGTATATTATATATTAATATACAAAAAATATATATTTTTGACTATTATTTTGATTGACGACTATTACGTCAATTTTTCTACAGTTGAAAATTGAATCGTAGTTCCCTCATTTTTCGATTATGGCAATTTTGATAATTTTGATTATTATTTTTCCTTTTTAAAGATATAATCACGTAATAAAGTCTCACGGTTATAATTTGAGTTAGAATAGGATAATAAATATGGTTTGAACCATATTCAGAGATCTCGGATTCAAACATGCGGTATGGAAAAAATCTTGTTGGGAGCGCCACCTTCGAATGGGCCTTGCAGTGCGTGATTTGAATTTAGTCGAGACTCTAATATAGGCTCCAAAGATCGAATGGAAAAAAAAAAAAGGATAATAAACATAATCAACAAGTTTCCCATATATAACTGTACTCTTACAAAAGAAAGTTACATGGTGATAGCTTACCTAAATATACCAATCAAAAGAGAATTAAGTTACAATCAACAAGAAAAGAGAAGTTGTTTTCAGTGTTATTTGAAGAATTAACTTGGTACTTTACTTTAAGCAAAATCATGTGCTCCCACTTAATTAAAATGATAATTAGTCTTAAAAAGCTTGAGAGATTTGACATTATATTCTTTGATAGACTATTTAATTAGTCTTTAATATTGACTAGAGGTTAATGTTAACATCACCAAAGAAGAATATTACTGGTTAGGAGATTAATTTGAGGAAGAGGTTTGACACATAAAATGATTAATGAGTACATAATTTCCCATATACCACAGAAAGTAACTCCAATTGTACCACTTTAAATGGCCTAGCTCCACTTTTTTGTTAAAAAAGAAGAAGAATTAAGAAAAAACTTGCGTAGGAGGCTTGCTCCAGTGATTAAACATCTCCATCATTAAACGATAGGTTGAGAGTTTGAATTATGCTGGAAGGTAAGAGATCATTATAGCCTTGATCATGAGCCATTAAATTATCAGTTTATCACTATAAATAAGAATCATAATCTCAAAAGTGTTGATTAATATTGGCATAATAGAAGTAAGTGGTTCGATCAAGTAATTTAAGTCCAAAAAAATCATTATTATTTTACATTAATGCGTGGTTTAGAGAAGGGTCACATTTAAGAGGATACAATTCACAAAAATAATTTTATCGGTGTTCTAAGTCTCCCCCTTCGTCTAATTTCACTTTATATAGAATAAACTAATTTTAAGAGTAATATTTGATCTTGATTAGTCAAATTATTAATTAGATAATAGGTACTTATTAAAATAGTATACAATAACTTTGCTAAAATGATTTAAGTCCTTGTCCGAAAAGATTACACACATTAACTATTCTGACAGCCAAATTCCATAATTTTGGCAATTTAGGATTTGGATTAACAATAAAGTTGTTTCGTTATAATTTATATGCCATGGATTCAAGTCGTGAGAGTAGTCATGCTTGTATTAGGATAGACTGTCTACATCACATCCAAGAGAGTGTGGCCCTTAGCATATCTTGCATAAATGCAGAATGTTTTGTGCACCAAACTGTCCACGATAACGAAAGTCAACTATGAACAATTATAGTTCTAACACTTTTTCTTTTATATTGTTTCTTTTCTCTTGATTAAAGCAAGAAGAAAGGATAAAGCTTCGAAATAATGCAATATACCTACTCATAGTAACTTGTACAAGTAATTTATTGCAAGCTTGCAACTATCATAAACCAAGGAGCTTATATTAAAAGATATGCTGTAAATTAATAGGTCTTTCACTTCTCATTTGGACTAATAATAGCAAGGAACACATAACTTTGCTTAAGTGACAAGTAGAATGAATGACAGAGAAAGTGAAAGCAAAAAAATAAAAGGAATGAATCAACAAAAACAATAATTGAAGGCTCTTTCACTTTGTATTTCTTAAAAGGACAAAAGTTTCAAGATTTTATGGCCTTTGGTAGCTCAAGTGTCCTAAATCACTTCTGTTGGTTTTGTAGCTGGAGGATGTGACACCAACCTTTGTTTTCAATAATTATGATAAATTTTCCATGTGCCTACTTAAAACCTCTAAGAAAATTGTTATTTTTTTGGATCCCCCTACCCCCCCCCCAAAAAAAAAGGGAAAAAAGAATATCTTTGTTCATATCATGTGGTTAGGGGTTTTGGTATACAATTCTATTTGAACAAGTTCGGATCAGTTATATGAATTTTCACTTTCTGTTACTTTATTTAAGTATGTCCCAATTCAATATTCAACATTTGGATCCCCCTAAAAAAAAAAGGAAAAAAGGAAAACTAAGAGAATATCTTTGTTCATATCATGTGGTTAGGGTTGTGGTATACAACTCCGTTTGAACAAAATTGGATCGGTTATATGGATTTTTACTATATATATGTTGCCTTTTTTTAAGAATATTCAGCGTTATAAGTTCTCTACATTTTCTATTGGCATAGATGCACATCAAATATATTGGTCTAAAGCAAAAGTAGTAACAATACAAATCTTTTTTGTTCTATTGTATGAAGAAAAAATATCACATAGGCCAAAAGGCTAGTAATATTTTATGTGAGTGATGGAACACCATAGGACCATACATTGTTTATGATATAGCAGCAACTTGCCTAAGATCAAGTGTACAGAATTTGCCAATTTAGGAATTTTTGTGTTGTTGGCCATGTGAGATGATTTGCTTGTTCGTTTTGTCACTTTTTTTTTTCTCAGTCAATGTCAAGTATCCACATTAGAATCTGACTAAATTCGAATTCGCCCCAGAAAATCTCTCATTGGGTAAAGCGCTCTCTAACAAAGGCAACTCAGTACCCAAGTACAGGGGCGGACCCACGTGGTCTTCAGGGGGTTCACCCGAACCCCCTCAGCAAAAAATTACATTGTATATATAAAGTAAATTTTCTGTATTTCTGTAGATATATATATTTTGAACCCCTCAATAACAAAGAGAAGTTGATGGCGCAGTGGTAAGTCCACCTAAAATTAAGTTGTGCATCCGTGGTTTGAATCCTAGTGAAAGCGTTTTATATTTTTTATTTTTCAGTTTTATTTTTATTTTTTTAATTTTCAGTTCTGTTTTTCATTCTTTTAGTGTTTTTTTTACTTTAAAAAACGTGCTAAAAGTGGGGTTTTAAACCCAAAAAAATTCAAGGTTTCCATTTCTAAAGACTTATTTACACGTTTATACTTTTATTTTTCGAACCCCCTGAACGAAAATCCTGGGTCCGCCACTGTCCAAGTATGCTCGAACCCGAGACTTCTAGTTAAGGATGAAGGAATACTTATCACTCCACCACGAACCTGATCGTTTTCGCACTTTGTTTAGCTTTCTTGTTAATAATGGTGTCATGTTTGAAATCAAAGGGTATCATGATGTCACTGGAACAAAAGTGAGCCATGTTAGAGGGACTCACTTTTGTCTCCTTTTTCAAAAGGTCCATGCCAATGTGAATTTTATTTCTATGGATTTGCTAAAAATATTTCAATCAAGACTTTTTGGGGGTCTATTTTTTGGGAAAATAACATTAGTTGCCACAAATTTTAATAGCTGAACGTTATAGCATTTGACTCGAATACACTTTTAGCACAAAATATTACTTTATATGTCTCAATTTATATGACTTAATTTTTTTTTAGTCAATCCCAAATAATTTAATTTTAAAATGTCCATTTTACCCTTAATGAAATGATTTATTCACACAAATTTCTATCATTCATTTTAGACCACAAGTTTTAACCGTCTTCATTTCTTTCTTAAACTTACGTGCCGAGTCAAACTACCTCACATAAAATGAAACGTGACTAGTTATTATAGCGAAATCCACAAAATTTAGAGAGGATGTAAGATGTAGAAAACAATGGTTACCGTCAAAGAAGATATATATTCTGGCCAAGTTTGTCAGTTGTTCAGTGCTCCTTCATTTGTACAATAACTGTATAATACGCATATACATTATATACTGTGTATATTGCTCATAGATTTATCATACAAATTATATATATTTTTAAAAATGGCCGTGAAAAATTACAGTGGATACACTAGGTACTGATAAAATGTATATAATGTGTGTATCTTATATAAAAATTGTATCTACAAAAATCAAAGTCAAGTCTTTTGTTGGGTTCTCTCCAATTCTTTGATAAAACTTACTGAATTTCTTATACTCCTTCCTTCACTATGCCACTGACCAATATGAAGCATCAAAGGAACATTTTCACATTTAAAGGAGTTTACTCTAATTTTATTTTATTTATTAGTTAAGAGGACAACTAAATGAAGCCACTTTTTTTTCACCCGGTGTCCGGTACCCACATTGAAGCACAACTAAATCCAAATTTGCGTAAAAAAGTCCCACATTGGAGGTAAAGCGCTCTTTACAAAGACGACTTTGTAGCCGAGGACTCAAACACAAGACCTCTAACTTCGTAGCCGAGGACTCAAACACAAGACCTCTAACTCCGTAGCCGAGGACGCAAACACAAGACCTCTGGTCAAGAATCAAGATATATTTACCACTCCACCACAACCCTCATTGGTAAATGAAACCACTTATTTATCTCAAATTTTGCAGTCTAAATTAGTGTCCTTGATTTTATAACATCTGCTGTTTCTTGATCAAATTATTTCTGAACATGTAACATCTTTCCAAGTAAGATTTCAACAACTATAGTCCTAATTTCATTCTAAAAATTGGTAAAATAAACAGCAATATACAGTTATCTTTTAAGGAAGAAGAGGTGATTGATATTCAAAACAAAGTGCATACGACAGACTGAAATTCTCACATAACAATAAGTAACAATGGGAAGTTATTAATCACAATACACATCCTCTACTAAGGCAGTCCAAACCAAAAACACTGTTTTCTTTCATCAAACAACATATGAATACAAAAAATACAAAGGAAGCAAACCATGAATCCATGTCCCTTCCTTAATGATACTAAAGTGACTCTCAAGTTACAAAAGAATACATTGACCACAGCCGTTGCAACAACTAAATATGATCAAAGAGTAGTAACACCTATACCAGACACTATATACATTCACCTTATAATTAAACAGGAAGAAAGGAAACAGAAAACCAAAAAAAGTTCCAAACATTTGTTCCTATACCCCTAAAATGCAGTTTGAGTAACAACCTTATTCCATTTGCTGCTTATTGGACCATTGGAATTCTATTTCCAAATTCCGTGAGGGTCCGCTTTTGCTCTCGGGCAACAAGGTGTACTCCCCAGCGACTGCCCCCAGCATAACTACGCGGTCAATCTGGATCGTGACCTTCCCGAATGAACTCTGTCATTAAATTGGAATGAATTTAGCAGAAGTCAAGAAATGAGGGAAGTCAAGAAGCATATTTTAGCAAAATGTTCAGTGTGTCCCGTTAATTGTAATAGTAACACGAGAATAGCTTGTATCCTCTTACCTTCCCCATTTTGCTCTTATTCTTGCATGAAATATGGAGCTTCTGGCCTTTAGGAGGACTTTCAAAGGACCATGAAAAGCTCTCATCGAACTCTGGATTAGGACCAGTTGAAACAACCTGACAGGAGAAAAACAAGGAATTGTGAACCATATGAGGGTGTGAAGGGAGTAGCAAGAAAAGATCTATGCATATTGAGTGTACCAAAGAAGTTCAACTTAATTATTTTGTTGTTGGAGAAGTACAAGTCTTGATTACCAATCACTGTTGAATCAAACATAACCAAATTTTCCAATGCATTAATTGAAGTAGACAAGGTAAACTCAACCCCCCGCTTTCCAGGCGCCAAGAATGACCCTTTCCCACTTTGCTCTCTTGGTAACTCGAACCCCAATCTCTTCCTTTAGTAAACAGAGCCCTACTTTGTTTTCTAGAGCCATCTTGTTCTACTTAATTTACAAGTTTGCAATTTAGAGTGCCTCACTCCCTCCGCCCCGCCCCAGCACACAAAGTAAAAGTTCTTTATAAATTAGAGTTTGGTCAACACTGCACAAAACGGGTTCCAACCCCACATAGCAATGAGAAATAGTACTGTACTTGAAATGAAAATGGAAAGTACCTTCGTTTGGCGAGGTGGAGTATTTCCAAGGGTAAGCTTGCAAAAAACGCTTGGATTTCCAACCGATTGTCTCATGTTGTTCCCTCGCTTTATTATTACCACCAGAGTCCCAGGCAAACATTGCAGTAAAAATTCTGACTTCTCCTGAAACCGAGGGGGGCCAGATTGTATCAAATACTGCAACAATGGAATGGCATCTGCAGCAGCAATTGATTGTGCCCGAGAAACTTCAGCAGGACATGCTGACCAAGCTTGGCGGAGAAAAAACAGAGCATCCAAAGCAGCTTCTTGAGTTGCCTCGGAACCAGTCTTCAAGGATGTCACTAAATGTGGAATACTCAGGGTTGCAGGTTCAGTAGCCCTTAGACGGGGGAAGTTTCCAAATAGTGCATTCAGAGCCTTGAGGTACTCCTCATTTACAGTTCCCGAGGCCCATAAATCTTTCTCAATTGCAGCTACAAAGACAGGAAATCAATTAAATTTATAAGCTATTAGCACTAACAAGAAATGACTCCATTTGCACATAAACTTTTAATAGTAAAGTTAATGAACTTTTTGGACACAATAACACATCATCTAAACTGTTCTTTAATATTAACCAACCTGGATCAAGAATAATGGGGAGACCACCATCATTTTACGAAAACTTCTATTTTGGAGATACTAATTTTAATATATGAATTGTAAAAGAAAATATAGTTAGCCATGTATATTACACTCGTACAAATTCCAGACAGATAGTATCTTGTAAATTAGAAATGATTTCTTTTGTTTTATTTAATCCAACAATTGGATTTCTTAGTTAAATAATGAGAACTAGCCAGTTTATCTTTTTTCAGTCAGTTTTTATCTCATTTGTCTTCTGTAGTTTCAATACAGATAACTCTGTAACAATAGATTACGGGGAAAGGAAAGTTTACCAGTGATAGCCCTGACAGTTTCACTTGAAGCATACTCTTGAATGGTGTTATTGGAAAAGAGAAGCTTGACGAACATTGCTGCCTGTACTGATGTATCTGTCTCACTTGAACCAATCAGATCTAACACAACCTGGACACCACCAGCTTCCGCAACTGCTCTCTTATTTGATCTGCTATACATAACAAGGTTCTGTAAGGCACATATAGCGACAACTTTCATTTCTTCAGTAGGTTGATCTTCAAGCAGATTCACCAATGCCCGGCAAGCTGAAACAGCATCACTGCTTCGAGCAAGAGCCTCATTCTGGAATAGGTCGCCAAGAGCAAGAGTTGCCAGTAATCTTGCTTGTTGCCCTTGTGTCTGCGGATCCAAAAGATACTGTGATAAGGGCACAATTGCTGACTTGGTGGCTTTTGTTTCTCTAATCTTCACATTGTTCAGCAAGACCTCAAGGAGTCTTGCAGCAGTTTCCTCACAAAGGTGGCATCTGAGAAGTTCTAAGAGAGACTCGATTGCCCCACTTTCAGCCATTGCTCCAGCACTGGTGGAGTCATCAGTCTCCAACACAAGAAGAGCATTTAATGCACCAAGAACTGTGCCTTCAGAGCCAGAGCGAAGCAATCTTACCAACACTACAACAGGTACTTCCAGAAAAAACTCAGAGCTAAATTGTAGAATACTGGATAATACTACAGCAGCCGACTCCCACAAGGCATGAGGGAGTGAAGGGTCAGCATTCATTATTACTTTAGACAGTTCATTAACGCCACCTTCTTTTGCAATTTCATTTGGCCAAGTAAGTGCAATACAGACTAAGGCCTTCACAGCTCTCTGCTGCAAAATGGGTATACCAGAACCAAGAACCCGTACCAGGGGACCAATCACTTGCTGGATAACTGGGTCCTTCTGCAGGTGTTCTTCCAAAAGCAGGTGAGACAGAAGCTCAGCAGCCAGTTGTTGCACGGCAGAAGCGGGAGAATCAAGTAAGGGAATAAGAGGTTCTATAGCTTGGTGTGATGTCAAGGTATAATCAGATCGGCACTGCGGATGCTCTAGGATATTCACAAGGACCTGAAGCGTGCTGTGTTGCCCATCAGGTCCAAACTCTGGTCTCATCAGCAATACAAAAAGTGGCTCTACCACCTTTGCAGCAGATGGTCCCTTAGCAATGGTAGCATTATTTGTCAGTATTCTGAGCAATTCAGCAAATGCAGCACAAAGGAAATCTGGTGCTTCATGCAGAATGTCAAGCACACTCTCAATAACCCCAGCCTTGACCATTTCCATCTTACAGGAAGGCCTGTCTTTCCCCAACTTCACAAGAACTCTAGAAATAGCTTCATGAAGTAAATAATTTCGTCCATAAAGAAGGCCAACAAGGGGAATGACTGCACCATGTGCTGCAACTAGTTCAGCCAGCTGTTCGTCGTCCACTAGTTTATCTAATGCACGAACAACAGAATGATGAGCAGGACTAAATTCAGTAACAAGAAGAGAAACCAAAGGCTCCACACATCTAGCTGCAGCCATTGTAGACCTTATTCTTGTATTTCCAAACAAAACAGAGCACAACTCGGCTGCATCACCCTTCAGCTCCATTGAGCAGCTTGATGCGAGAATTCGGCAAAGAACATCCACTGCATTCATCTCGACATCTGCAACCGCAAGAGCTTTTGAAGGATTCTCACTGAGAAGCCTAACTAATGCAGCAATGGCTGCATGCTGCTCCCTCTCCAGACCAGTATTCAGAATCTCAACCAAAGGCTGAACAGACTGTCTAGCTGATTCTGCATTCCTTATGTGATCTGCTGAGAACAGGTTTTCCAAGGCTTTGGCAGCACTATACCTTGCCCCTCTTCCACCAAGACGTAAAACTGCAATTAGCTGACCAACAGCACCAAAAGCAGATTCGTGTCTGCATATTTCAGCAGTAGTAAATAGGATACCTAACAAATCAGTGGCAGCCTCCTCAGTTGCATCTTGTGGACCAAGTGAAAGGTATTTAGTCAGTGCTTCCAGAGCCCCAGATTCAACCATAACAATCTTATTTGAAGGACAATCTCTGGCAAGCTGAATCAGAAGTCCAAGAGCTAGAAAAGGTGCACCGGGACGATCAGGGATAGGTTTTAGCAAGTCAACAAGGGCTGGTATAGCTTTCCTAGAAGTTGCACCAACCCTAATATCATCCACCCTAAACAACCTCTCAAGTGCAACTTCATCTGGGTTACGGACCAACACAAATTCCTCTGATAGTGCCACAAGGTCCTTTATATCCTCATCAGCACAACCAAGCAATGTTATGAGTCCGGATGGCGCTCCTGAATTTGCAACAGACAGCAGAGTTCCCCTGCTACCATTACAGACAAGGCTTGCTACAGCTTGTGCAGCAAAATACCTGTTTGCTGACTCTTCTGACTTCAGCAGATTAGCTAACACAGGTATGGCTTTCATTGTTCCGTTTGCACGTATGATGTCTCTATCTTGAAATAAGATAGCCAGAAGCAATCCACAAATCCATATGCTGCTATCCTCCTTGAAATCAATCTGTAAACGTTAATAACAAAGGTCATATACTACTTCGGCACAAGAGATATAATAGAACAAAATCAAGAGTCTTGGGTTAGATGTGGTTCTATCACAGAAAGGGAACACTTAAAAGTGCTTACCTGTGTAAATTGTGTAAAAGATTGAGAGATTCTCTCAGTAAGAACTTCAATTGCACCAGCCTCCATAATCTCAGCTTTACTTGTGTCATCATGACTGGCAAGAGCAGAAAGTAGCCATATAGCTATATTGACCCCCGAAACAACCAAAGTACTTTTCTTCACCTCATCTTTTCTTGATGCTTCTTCGGCATTCCTGGAGATGCTTATTGCAATCTTATCCCCCTGGTCTTCCAAATGTAGAGACTCTGAAGCATTTAGCATCCCAACAAAAGATTGAATGAGTGGAACACAAGACTTTGATTCATTTAGATCTTCCACCACTCTCTGATGATTCACTTTTGCAGCACAAACAAGAAGTGCACTTCCTCCTATTTTAACCATAGCATTGGAGGAACAGATTACCCTTCTTGCAACTGAAGAAATGCATCCATAGGCACAAGCGATAGCATCGCCAAGAACAGTGGGCTGAGCTTGGCAGAGTCTAGACAATATTTCAATAGCTTTGTCTTGCAACACCGATGAGGCATCAGCAATGCATGAAACCACAGGACTTATGCTATTTGGATATTCAGCTAGAACTGCCCATGCAGGTTTGATACCACTAGCTCCTTCCAGCCTTGAGAGGAAACAAAGTGCATCTAAAGCTTCTGATATAGCAACAGAGTCGCTTCCAGTTGATTCCAGGAAAGAAATTAATGCAAGAACTGTTCCACAACGGTTAACGCAATCAGTTAAGGCAGGATTAACCTCACTAAATTGAAGAAGACGAGCAATTGCTGCTGCGGCATGGGTCCTTCCACCAGTTGTGCCTTCACGAAGAACTCTAGTAGCAGGCAAGATAATTTCTTCAGGAACTGCTTTCTCAGACACCTCGGGATCCAAAAGAAGATTGGCCAAAGCACATACTGCTTGTTCTGCAACTTGTAAAACTGAGGACTTTGCAAGCACCATTAATGAAGGCAATGCATCTCTAGCAATTGCTGCAATGTCACGGCTTTCTCTAATAGAGAGAAATATTGCAGCAAGGCAGCGCGACGTGTCCACTAAGATGGATTCAGGTTCAGCATTCAGAAGCTTCACAAGTGACCACAAAGTCTTCACAGCAAGGGTACTTTCTCGCAGGTCCTTCCTGAGATGGAAAATTGCAGCAAGAGCTGAAGCAGACTTAGCCTGAGTCTCTTCCTTGGTAGAGCTTAATATCTTTATCATCGTCTCAACTGCATCATTTGCTGCACTGCCTTCACGCAACATATCGCTCAGAGAGGCCACAGAGAGCAAACTTTTCAATGCATCTAAGACATAAATTTTGGACTCCGGAAGATCACTAGTTAATAGTGCAGTGAGTTGACTAATTGTTGCAGTATCTGATTTGTGAATCAAATGGTTCAGTGTCTTTGCAGCAATTTCCTTCCCGTTGGAGCTACCATTCTTCAGAAGCCACAATAAAGCAGGAACAGCATCAGCACTTTCAACACAAGCACGGATATCTTCACTGTGATTACAGAGGTTTCCAAGGATAGTTGCTGCATCTTCCTTAGCTTTGGCAGACCCAGTTTCCAGAATTTGAACAAGTGGAGGTATGCCACCAGCTGCTGTAATGGCCCACTTACTTTCATCATTTTCATTGGATAGAAGACAAAGAAGAGCAACAGCACACTCCTGTTGCTGCTCTGATGAGAGTCCAAGAAGAGAGATTAATAGCTGAATTCCCTCACGACCTTGTAGTGCATGCCATAAGCTACCTTCATTTTTGCATAGAAAGAGAAGTGACCTTATCAACTCATCCTGAACTTCATTTGTGGCCATTGTGATCAAACCAACCAATAGGCGTTTTGCATCAGAATTCACAAGTTTGCTAGACAGTACAGAATTCCCATACAAACTGGCAAGTGCTTCAATAGTACGCTCCTGCACTAGAAAGGGTAAGCGGGCCTTAAATTGCTTAACCAGTGTTTCTTCCACTTCCAAAGGATCTGATGCTCTTGAATTTTCTGCTTTGCTATCATATATCATGAGAGCTGAAGCTAAAGCCCCCAATGTATCAGCTACTTGTGCAGGTGAGGTGCAAGATTCAAGGCTTTGACCAAGACTTGAAACGACATATGACAAACCACCAGAAATATTTGCAAGCGCACACATTGCATGCTCCTGCAAAGCTTGGGCGTACTCACCCTGCATGAATTCTTTTGAAGGAGCTATGGTAGCATTTATCAAAGCAGGAATACCATTAGAATTTGCTATTTCCTTCCTGGAATCTTTGCTTTGGGCAGAAAGAGATTTAAGAGCGCCTGCAGCTTCTGCTCTAACTGAGGCTTCATTGCCAGGTCCAAGTAGTTTAAGAAGTTGCTTGGTGGCATCTGCAGCTAAGACTCTCGAACAAACAGAAGAATCCTCCATCATCATACAAGCAAGGAGAAAGCAGACATTTGCCTGAGTACTTGGCTGTCCATTATTCAGTAGTTTAACAAGTATATCAACTCCTCCAGCTTGTACTGTTGCAGACCAGAAGCCCTCAGTGCTGGTTGAGAGATTTTTTAAAGCTCCTGTTAGTAAGTCGTCAACTACATTTCCAGCTTTTAGTCCCTTTTTTAATTGGTCCCATAATACTGGCACAACTCCTTCAGTTGAAAATATTTTTGAGCCAACGTGATCTTTTGCACCACCTTGAGACACAGCATATATAGTTTTTGCTGATGCAATCTGACTTTCGGCTGAGCTTGACTTGAGAAGACCAAGGAGAGGCGGTATGCAGCCTCCTAGTAGCACTTTCACTCGCAGTTCATTCTCTTTACACAGAGAACCCAAAACTGTAGCAGCCTGCATCTTTACCCCAAGTGATCCAGAACGAAGTAAAGAAACAAGTACTGGAACAGCTTGTGAATGTGAGCCAACAGCACTAAATGCATTTTCTCGTGTATCAATAAGCTCCAGCAATTGCTTAAGTGAATTTTCTTTTTCTTGCATGGATGAGGAATTCTGCCGTAACTGCTCAATGCATTGAGCAACACTTGCTAATGTCCCATCTGGATCCTCCATGCTACTACGATCTCTGCACAATTTAATAGCAAAACGTCCTTTCAGGATTTGTTTGTGGTCTAAACCAGCCAAGAATATCATGACGTAAAATACTAATGCAGGCCACATGAAGTTAGAAAAGACTGCATCATTTTAAATGATACTCTCTCTATCCCAAAATAAGTGTCACCTTAGCAATAAACACGTCCATTAAGAAATCAACAAATGCAATGTGTAGTTTACTAGATCAAGATGAAGTATAAGGGTATAGTTGGAAAAACTTACTATTTTCGTCTTGAATTCCTAAAATGACGCTTATTTTTGGGCAAAAATACTTTTGCTAAAGTGAGATTTATTTTGGGATAGAGGGAGTGTTACAAATTTTGTTCTATTGCTGCTTTTCTTACTGGTAACAACTTCCAACAAATTAGTATCTTACAACAGAAAACAAAGGACAGGATATGGTCAACTGCAGTTTGAATATTTTCAGTTTTAAAACATAGCAGCAAAGACCAGCAATGTCCAAAGCAGAACGTAATCCACATTCCCCATACTAATTGTTATGTGAATCTAGTTTGCATCTTGGAGAATCTACGATCTCTGGACGAAAGGTGAATAAAACAGAAGCTCATGCATGATTTCTGTTTTGTGCAACTGATGCATGTAGGAGTTGCAAAAAATGGATACTATATTGAGATAAAATATTGGACTTTTTCAAACAAAAAGAAAGAATCTCTAAGATGAGTTTAATTGAGGACTCGTGAAGTATAAGAAACTGTATTAGCATTTGCAGATACAGATTCCCTGAGAAGAGAGGAGAGCAACAGTTAAGAGTTTTGCAAGGAAAAGTCTGTTTTCATTATCCTCATGCAGCCATGCTTATAGCACAAAAAAAAAATGTGTCGCCTGACTATAGACTAAAATGCTTCTCATCGAGTAAAACACAAACCATAGATCAGATCATTATGCGCTCCTAGACTGAAAGTGTTGATGTTTAGACTAACCTCGAAGATGTTTTCATAAATGAATGCGGAGTTGGAGGCTCCATCTCATGAGGTTTAGCATCCCCATTTCTATCCTGTTACAAGAAAAGAATTGATAGATATTGGTGAGGAATGAGTAACAGTCTAGAAAATCACAGCATCCATTGATGTCATTCAAGAAGGAAAATAGCACGAATATGATGTTGAAATTAACCATCAACAGCACAAGCCAGTTTTTACATCATCAAAAAACAAAGTATGTAAATAAATCTATAATTTTTTCTCAGCCATGGAAGCACAGCAATATACATTAGAGCTGCAGCATTGAGTGAGTGATGCAACCCTTTTTAATTTAAAATGCTGACATGATACGGACAGCTTCTTCGACAAAAAGAAATGCAAAATAACCTATTCCTCTCCCATTCCACGAGGTATACTATTTTCAAAGGAAAAAAGAATTGGAACAATGGCAATCACCTGGATTTAGCTACAGAATAATAATTAGAACACGTAAACTCGAGAATAAACTGCATTACAGTTTCAAAGAAAAACAAAGGACACCAATACTAAGATTGCACATGACACACCAAAGTAGAGTGAAATGCAGCAAGGGCATTTCCAGATCTTTGAGTAAAATAGTTCAACAGCTCACATATCAAATAAACAATGAGGAAACTAATCAAATCAGTTTCTTTTTCTTTAAAAAAGGGAACTTTACCGTATCACTAGTGGCAAGACTGCTGCCATTGGCAGCAGGGAACCTCCAAGCCAGTGTGGCCGCCAGCTTTGCTGTGATCTCGAGATCTTCACGGCAGATCTACCTCCCAAGTCACAGAAGAAAGCCCACAGCCTCCTGCAAAGCACCAGTAAAAAGACACTTATTCCAGAACTTCTAGAAAAAACACAAAACTAACAAAATGAAGTACCTTTATCATACATTAACAAAAGATACAGATCATATTGTACAATAGCATAGTTTCCAAGAATGATAGTACCACTAGAATTACTCAACCACCTTATTTTTCAGCAGTGAATATCTTAACTAGTCCAAAGCAACACTAACCAAAATTCACATATGGAAATCACATAAATCTAAGACCAGATTCAGCAATAAATTCAAGTCAATACAGAATCAAACATCATTTCCCTATTAAGATTCCCACAATCCAGATCATAATTCACCATAAACCCCACAACATCAATCCAGGAAAACACAAGATCCAGATCACACACCATCAAAGCTCACATCTTTACCTCAAAAAACAAAACCCCAGATGAAATTTTCCACTAAAACCAAACCCCACATTCACATTTCACCAAGATTCATAGTCTTCCACAAAAAAAATCAACTAAAATATCTAACAAATGGGTAAAAATTGAACCTTTACACTGTAAACAAATCAGCAAAATCTTGAAAAAAGAGAAGAGATAAACCTGGAAAAGAGAAGATACTTGTGTTCTCTTTGTTATTGCATTTGATTAAAGAGGTTTCTTAGTAAAGAAGCGAAGAGAAAGAGAAGAAAGAAGATAAATAGACACACAAAAAAGTGATTTAGAGAGAGAGTGTGTGAGCGTGAGCTAGCAAGAAGAAGAAGAAGGGTCACCGACAGACAGCTGAGAAAGAGTGTGAGTGATGGAGCTTAAGCTATAAGCTGGCTTTCTTGATTTTTTTTCTCTTCACACTCCATTTTATCACTTTCTTAAACTTAATTTTTGGGTAAAAGTTGCCTTCATTTTGTATCCATTTGGTTATGCTTCTTTTTTATCAGGTGAAATTTTCCCTTTTATGTCAAATTGAAATTAAGCTTCCTTGTTTTTCTAAGTTTTAATTTTTTTATTTTTTTAAAAAAATCCTTAAATATATATATACAATACGTAGGGTAGTAAAAGAATTTTGACTAACATTAATACAACTATTATTATGGTAATTTTATTACTAAAAATAAATTGGAGTTATAACTCTCCGAAAGTTAACTCCTCATTTAATGTGAAAAAATTAAAGAAAATATTTTTTTATTTATAAGAATAATAAATTTGATACATATTAGTTATATATTCACAGAAATGTGACTCTTTATTATTCTTATAATTTACACTGTATTTATATTGTTAGAAAGAAAAATGATTTATGTATATGACATTTCTTTAACATTCATAACATAAATTTATTATTAAGAAAAAACAAATAATGGATTTTGAAGTTTTTTATAATAATTAAGAAAGTTAAAAAATAATTTAAAATTATATTTAATCAATATTAACGTTTAAAGTGGACATGTTACCAAGAATAAGAATATGTACGTCAATATTGTTAATTTGTTATCTATAGTTAAAAATAATTTATTTTTCTTTGAATTAGTTTAAATCCTCTAGAAAATCTTTTTATAGTGAGATCAAACGACCATGTTCTTAAAATATCTTATAATTTTTATCTTGCTATATTCCTTTGGAATACTTCTTATTTGTTTCATGTCGTCTTGTTTAAATTTAGCTTTTATATTTATTAAAATCAATTGTTTTTCAATCAAATATCACACTTTTTTTGTTTTTATAGAATTTAATCATATATTGACTTATATTATACCTATATAATTCATATTTAAAATATAATTTAGATATTTAAATATTTAAATATATTACAAAATATATCATGAGTTATAAATCGTTTACACTTATTTACGTTTTCATATTATACTCTCCACAAATTGATATTCTTAGAAGAGTAATTAAATCAACTCTCCTTAATGCTCTTTATATACACACGCTACTGTCATGTTTTAAATCAAGATTATTATTTTTTGTTCATATTACTTGATATGATTTTATCAAGGAAAAAATTCAATACAAACACTAAATATTCATTTCTTAAAAGTAAATAATGAATCAAGGTTCAAAGAAGATCATTAATTTCTCTGTTGGTAAAGAAAGTAGATTTTGAGAGATAAATAATTTTATTATTAAATTTATTTTTGTCCAAAGCGAATATTTTTAATTTTTTAAGTATTAAGCTTGAAGAGTACTTCAAGCCCAACAAACCGTAGTAATAATTTTAAAAAATTGGAAAAAAAAAACTTGAGAACTTCTAACAAAGCAAAGAATTAAAAACTTGAAGACGACAAAGTTATATATTAATACACTATTTTTCTATGAATTAAACTATATTTTGAATATTAGAAATGGGAAAAGGCTTATATATGTGATCAAACTTTATGAAAAGGTTTATCTATGCGATTCGTTAAAAGTTTGGCCCATCTATATCATTTTCGCTTGAGAAAAGGCTTTGTTAACTGAAAAAAGTTTTCATTTTGCAAAATTATTTTTCATATGTGGTCAATTAATAATTCGATCGCGTCATTAATCAAAACATATTTTAAAAAGAAAAAGGCCTCAAATATGTCATAAAATTCTATTATCATCATACCCCTTCATTTCGAAAACCGTTTCTATTTCTGTATCTCTTTCTTCCTCACTTTCCACCCTTTCTTCTATAATCAAATTCTCTCTAAACAACACAGTGAAGCAAAGAGAACACAATAAATCATTTTTTTTTAAATCAAACAAATAATACTAATATATAGTTGCAACATAAAAAAATTTATAATCATATTAGGTATATCAAATCATTTTACCATATAAAATCAAAATATGCAATAAATCTGACAATTTTCATTATAAATATCTCTGATAATTTGCAACATCAAATAAAAAATTTAGGGAAAAGGGTCTGAAAAATACTTTAACTTTGGCCGATATTGTTGTTACGATACCAAACTTTATGGAGGACCTTTTACCCTCTGCACTATTTAATAGTGTATTTTAAAGGTATATATATGCCCACGTGGACACATTACTATTTAAAATGATGCAATATTTATGATGTCCACGTAGGCACATATATATCATTAAAGTACATTATTAAATAGTGCAGGGGGTAAAAGATCATTTCCAAAGTTCGATATTATTACAGCAATTTCGATCAAAATTCAAATATATTTTAGACCTTTTTCCCAAAAAATTATCCTAAAAGATAAAAGGTAAGAATAAAGAGAAATGAAAATAGAATAATAGTCATATATAGTCAAAATAATTTTTTATTAGCGTGATTTTTAAATGTCATAAATTCCTACATCAATTAATTGAGAATTATGATGAAATGAGGGGGGGGGAGGGGATAGCTGAAAAAATGAGAGAGAGAAAATAAAAAAAGTAAAAAAATAAAATAAAAATAAGGGAGTAGTGAACATTACTATACTCCTTCCGTTTTTATTTATATGTCGTCTTTATTAAAAATAGATAGTTTTGTATTCCCTCCGTCCAACAATACTTGTCCACTATACTAAAAATAGATGTCCAACAATACTTGTCCACTTTATGAAATTCATGGATAATTTTACACTTAGTTCCTAACTTACCCTTATTATTAATTATAGTCATTTTTGTATTTCATTTTTTAATGCATTGTATTTATTATATTCAAACGGTGATATAGTAAAATTACCCTTCTATTTATAGTTTATTAAGGGGTGTGTCACGTCAATCGTGGACAACTATTGTTGGATAGAGGGGGTATTTGTCATTTCGCAAAATCAATGCATAAATGACATTATTCTTCCTACTTTATCCTTTGAAAGTTATTAGTCTTGAAAGTATAAATTTGTCCAACATAAAAAAATTAAGTAATTAATTTATATTTATTGGTCAAATTAGTTAATCAAAATAAATAATTCATATTGATTTATTGAAAATTTACTTTAAGATAATATTAAATAAGAGTACACTGATAAACTTACCTAATTTTTCAAGGAGCGTAAAAACCCAAAATAATGGCAAATTGAAATAGAGGGAGTATTAGTTAAGAGTAGAATAAGTGTAATTGAGTGAATCGAGGAGATAATTTAATTATAATAAAATAATTGAAAGAAATTAGAAAGAAAAAAATACATATGAAAAGAAATTACCTACTATGTTGCTTTTTGTTGAAAATTTATTTTGAAATTTCATGATTCTCACTCACTTTTTTGTCCATTAAATCACAATCTTAAATACAAAATAATCATCATTTTATGATTAGAAGATTACATATTCTCGAATATGTTATTTTTTAAAAAAGACCACATATGCAAATCCTTAAACTTGTTTCTAAATTTCATTTTGGCATTCCAACTCAATCTTGTTCCATTTTAACTCTTCAAATCCAATTTTTATGTTTCATTTTGGCACTTCTAAGTGATGTGGCAGAGTGTGCATCACACTTTCTCTTAAGAGAGTGAAAGACAAAAAAAAAAAAAAAATTAAAAAATAAGAAAAGATTACCCTTCAGGCTTCAACTCTATTTCTTTTATGTACCATTTAACACAAAATACTAATTTTATGATTTCTTTATTTCTATATATGTTATTCAACTGCAATTTTATATTTTAAAAATCAGCATTCATCCGTTAGTTATTGTAAAAAATTAAAATTATCGGATGATCATTGATTATTTTTTTTATAAAAAAAAGTAACAATTTTTATTTAAGAGTTTTCCTATATTTTGCGTGAAAAATAACCGACGAAAGTGCATCGATTTTCTTTCTTAAGAAAATCAATGACAACCCAACAAAGTCTATCGAGTTTTAACATTTGTTTGTAGTGTTATTAATTAGCAATGAACATGAGTTTTTTTTACTCATATTTAGTTGAATGAAAAATTAGAAAGCTGATATTTGAGTTAGTCCAAGTCAACAAGATATGAAAAAAATATGTGGTGTTATTTAATTTAATTAATTGTTTTAAAAAAAAATCAACACACTTTCGTCGATTATTTTTTCACACAATAATGTACATATGATGTTCATTTTTAAAAATCAACATCATATCTTTTAAAAAAAAATAAAAAAATAGTGGATGAACATCATTTTTAAAAAAATAATATTTTTTAGAGTTTTTATACATTATTGTGTGAAAAAATAATCGATGAAAGTGAGTTCATTTTCTTTTTTAAACAATTAATTAAATTAAATAACACCACATATTTTTTTCCATATCTAGTCTATTTGGACTAACTCAAATATCAGGTTTCTAATTTTTCATTCAACTAAATACGGGTAAAAAAAAACTCATGTTCATCGCTAATTAATAACACTACAAAAAAATGTTGAAACTCGATAAACTTCATTGGGTTGTCATTCATTTTCTTAAGAAAGAAAATCGACGCATTTTCGTCACTTATTTTTCACGCAAAAATATAGAAAAATTCTTAAAAAGAAATTGTTACTTTTTTTTATAAAAAATAATCAATGATCATCCGTCAATTTTAATTTTTTACAATAACTAGCGGATGAACACCAATTTTTAATGCAATTGAATAACATATATAGAAATAAAGAAATCATAAAATTAGTATTTTGTGTTAAATGGTACATAAAAGAAATAGAGTTGAAGGGTAATTCTTTTTTATTTTTTAAAAATATTTTTTTTTTGTCTTTCACTCTCTTAGAAAAAGTGTGATGCACACACTCTTTCACATCACTTAGAAGTGCCAAAATAAAACATAAAAATTGGAGTTGAAGGATTAAAATGAAACAAAATTGAATTGAAGTGCTAAAATAAAATTTATAAACAAATTTAAAGGTCTCCACGTGTTTGGCCTAAAAAAAATGTATGATAAAATTGCACACATAAATTTTAATATCATTGTACACTTTTGAAATTCACACAAAACAGAAGTAATTTAGTCTGTAATTTTTAATGTGACAACAACAGTTTATGAACAATGAGTACAATATTTTTTTAGTAAAACAAAATAAGAAAGCAAAGAGAGGTAACTATACAGCTTCAGCTAAAGTCAGCTGAATTACAAGCTGGCTCAAGCCTCTCCATTTTTTTTTTGTTACTTTCTGATTTCTATGGGTTGGCACAAAATAATATAATCCACTACATATCTTTTATGTTTTTTTAATTGGCACAAAAAAAGACAGAAAGATACACCTAATAAGGATACTTCTATATTTAATATAATTTAATTGAATTGCATGTTCTCTCATGCATGTAACTATAGTCTAATCAACATGGTTCTGATGCAGTGGTGGATTGCTTCACCCTTAATCAGAAGATTTGAGTTCAAACTTTGAGTATGAAGAAAATTTTATTGGGAGCGTCACTTCCAAATGAACCCTATAGTGTGTGGTCCAGATTTAATCAGGACTTTAATGTGAACTTCGGACATCGAATAAGAAATAAAAAAAAAAACAAAAAAAAACAGTGTACTCTAGAATGCCCACATGATTAATAATTATAATTAGAATAGCAACTTAATCAACGAAACACTCCACATGCAATTTGGGGAATAATTTTTTATACATAAGTTCTATTAGGATAAATGTTTTTCAGTGGTTAAATTAATTTAACATTTCTCACCAATAGATAAAAGAACCAATGAGTCTCATATATATATATATATAATAAGCGCTGGAGAAATTTGCACAATTATTTTTTTTAAAACGGTCTAATAATAACACTTTATTATATTTTTCGATGCTCAATTGGAACACAATCATTCGAGCTAGGCATGCCAATGACTTTCCAAAAAATGACCGAATTAAATTATATCGAATTGATTATTAGATTTATTTTAATAGAATTATAGATTCTTATATAAACTTATACTTTTCTGACTAATAAAATTTTAAAAAATCTAATTTTATTTATATTGAATAAAATAATCAAAAAAATTATTTAATAACCGATCGAACGGTCCATTTTTAAACCCTCTAATTTGAATGTCTGAAAATCTATACCAAATAAATAAGCTATTGAAATCATTAGCTGAGTAGTAATGTGCAAGCACAATTTCTGTGGGTTCTCACTTCTCTCTGGTGGGGTATTTTTTTTCTTCTTCTAGTAGATATGAAAATTCATTTGTTCCAAAATAAAAAAAAAAAAAAGTTGATTAGTCATGTGTCACGTATAGTTTGAGATTTCAATCACCACATCACTTTCTAGTCAATTGGAATGTAGTAATAGTGATTTGATATATCAAAAGACGAGGTACAATAAATGAGACTGTTTCTTTCTTAATTAGAGATTTTATATTTGAACTCTGCAGGTAGATATGGAAAAAATCTTAATAAGGAGCGATTCCTCCCGAGTTAGGTTTTAGGTATCGCGAATTCGAATATAGTCAGAGTTAAATACAGTTATCAGACATCAAATAGAAAATTAAAAAAAAATAGTGATTTGAGTTTTTAATCTACATTTTTCTTGCTTAATTTGCAACTTTTAATGAATTTCATCCACTTGAGAATCCACAAGTAACTTAAATTCCTTTAGCCACAACAATTTTTATGGAGAAGAGAAAACTAAAATTACGCGTTAAAAGTTGTTTAATATCAATTTTATTAGTCAAGTTACTGTTTACGTTCATTAAATTTTCAGTTCGTAAAAAATGATTTAGTGCAATCATTGTCAAATAAAATAAAACTTAATTAAAAAAAAGATATTATCTACTGGAAATTGCAAATTTGTTTTTGGAAAATAGAACAATCTTTTTAGAAATTAGATTAGATCAACAGAAAATAAAACATATGTGTAATTTCATAAATAGAATCTGCAAAGGATATGTAGAGTATATGTAGATCTTATTCCTACTTCGTAGAGATAAAGATATAGTTAATTAGCACTTCCAAACAGTCTGAGAAAAATACAAAAATGAGATCAATACATAATGTATAGAGGAAAGAACAATAATGACAACAAAATAATGTGATAACCAAAGCACAAAAAATATAGGTGATAATTCAAATCGAAGAACAAGAAACTATGTGGATATTACTAGTACCACTGGTAAGAAAGAAGGTTCAAGTACGACCACCAAGTGTATCCCGCAGGAAATCGAGATAACATTCAACTACCAACTAACATTTTATCCTAATTCACAACGTCCAAACTCTCTTATTTAAAGTTTTGCTCTCGGTAAGCTCAAGATGTGTCATGTCATGTCTAATCACCTCCCCAAGACTTCTTCAGCATGACTCTACCTCTTCTATTTTCACATGTTCAAACCATCTCAACCTCGCTTACCTAATCTTGTCCACCATGGAAACCTCTCCTATCTTGTTGCAAATATCTTTATTCCTAATCGTATCTCTCCTAATATGCCTGCACCTTTATCTCAACATCCTCATCTCCGCAACTTTCATCTTCTAAATAGAGGCGGACCCACGTGTTCATGCGTGGGTGCACGTGCACCCGTTAACTTCAGAAAATATTCTGTATATATATATATATACCTTGAAATATGACATATATTTTATTATGCTAATTAAATCACTAAAATTGATTGGGTGCACTGCTCTAAATGATGCGCACATCTGCGCTTCGAGCTGAGGGACCTCATTTTTGAATCCCATGTTTGTTTCTCTTTTTTCATTTTTATCTGAAAACTTTAAAATATTGAATAAAACAAGGAGGCTAGCTAGTTTCGAACTTGCGACTTCATGGTGCAATAACTTCACTCTCCAAAGCAAATTTAATGTAGAAAATCATTTAATTCATATTTATGTGTTAGTACATTAATTTTATATTTCTATGTTTAGTAAAATTATCACAAGATTCGGTACTGAGTGACATACTTTAACTAAGATGTATTAGTCTTTAATGGTGCACCCATCATTTTCATACCATGGGTTCGCCTCTGCTTCTAAGCATGTGAGTTCTTGATTGCCAACACTCCATTTCATACGGGGGAGAATTTATGTATTAAAATTGGATCACCGGAACCCGTGGTCATCCGACTAAACTCGATATATTACTTGTATAATTATTAAAGAAATAACTTGTGGAACCCATTCTCAAAGTCGCTGGATGGTTCACTAATTTGACAGCCAGATTTTAACACCAAGGTCTCGAGTTCGATTCCAACAGCCACAATTTACTTTATTTTTTTTATTAACTTTTAATACACGTTTTTTTTATAAAAAAAAAGCGAAATTCTAAAGTTCTAAAGTCAAAAGACTTCAAAAGTTTCCTTCTCACCCACTTTTCAAGTTCCAAAAATATTTTTTCTTCTCTCTTTAAATTTGCCTTTTATTTTCCACACAAAGAACTCCAAGTCTCCAACTTCAAGTCAAGAATCTAGAAAAATCATCATTATCAAAGTTTAAGGTAATTTTTTTAATTTTTTTTTATGATTCCTCTTTTTAATAAACAAACTAACAAAATAAAAAAATAATTAAATATATCGCTTAGTTATTATTATTATAAATTTTTTGATCTTATCTTTAAAGCAATGATGGCCCGTTTTCTTGAAATCTTGAATTCACCTCTGATTTCATACAATATAGACACTCTAACAACCACTATGAAAACTTATCTTTTTAGTGTTGGCATTATCTTCTTATTGTGGATGAGTAAGCTAAGTGCTACACAAGTTTATCGTTATTGGACTTCAATGAAAAATTAAGAAAATATTTATCGTGAAAGTAAAATCTAAAAATAAACCAGAAAATTGTGTCGACGAGTAAGCTAAGTACTGCACATAATTTACATGTGAAAAGTGGTTGATTTGCATGATTAAAAGGGTTGAAAATCAAGCTCAAGATTGACTACATTACACGTGAGAATCATGACCAAAGGGGGCTGATTCTCCTTGGATATTTTGAGTTATTTTGTTAGCAAAAGAGTATTTTTAAGTAAATAACGTAATGATAAAGATATTTTTTTAGCCAAAAACATAACGAATGGAAATAAAATTCATAAAAAGTTTGTCATAAAATGAGCACTTTTTGTGATTTGCTAAGAAGCTGTGTTTGTTTTTCTTCAAACCCCCAATCTGCTCTCGCTCACCGTTACTAACGAGGGATTTTTAACCTCGTCATGTAAACTAAGAGCCTAGGTACTTCCAACTAATATCTTATGATAAGGAAGGAAAAGAGAAAAAAAATCATTCTGCATTGGCTCTTTATTCATCATCTATCTATTAAAAATAAAGGATGGTGCTCGTTTTTCTAATAATGAAACGTGACTTATGTTCCCGATATAGAATTATGAGATATCACAAAAGTATCATATTTCAATTTAAATTTTGAATTGAATAGAAAATTGAAATGGGTCCTGTAGTGCATGATCCGAATTTAATCAAGACTCTAATGCGGGTTTCAAACGCCGAGTTAGAAACCCAAAAAAAAAACATATACAAAGAAAGATAACTCTTCGTTAAAAATGGATTTATTAGTTTAAAGGGAAAGCTTGTAACTAACTATCATATTAGATAACTAAGCAAAGTGATACAACATACTTAATCTGTTTTCTTTCTTTTAAATATTTCAAGTAGTTAGAAAAATAATAAAGACATCAAACCAACTTATATTTATTTATATAAGAAGAAAAAAAATTAGTTAGCTTGTCTTAGTGGCTTGAAACGACTATCCAACTTAACCTAATCGATAATCAAAGCTAACAACCGAAGGACTTAACTAATATGTATTAATATACGCAAAAATTAACCGATAGGAGTTGTGGTGGGATGGTTGAAATTCCTCAAATCTTAACTAGAGATCTTGGGTTCGCATTTCTAAGAATGAAAAGCCGCCTCTAAAAATGGTCTTACAATACGCAAATCCACATCTCAACCGAACCCCAATATAGGTGCCTACAATACGCGAATCTGCGTCTAATCCAATTTAAATGTTGATATCTGATATCGAATGGAAAAAAAAGGTTAAAAGTAATTGGCTTGTAAAGGTCTTGGCCAAATTGTATTTAATGTTAGGAAATTAGTTGGGAAAAAAGGGACAATAATCAATTACTAAGTATAATAATCTTAAGAGGGATAGATGACAAATTAATGAAAGATTATTTTGTTTTTGGGTGCACGAAATTGAGTTAGGAAGGGATTAATTAATAAATCCATTTGGATAATTTCTCTAGATAAATATTGAAGCACACCGAATGTTTACGTCAAATGTTCAATTTTTTTTAAAAAAAATAGGAGCCGGGGAAGGAGAAACACGAGAGGGAATTACAAGGTGGAGAAAATCAAAGTCTCACCGCTAAGGAAAAAGTTTAGGTAATCAGTTATGGAGAAAGATCGTGGGAAAGGTTGTAGAGGTGTTAAGAGTTAATTACTGGAGTAGTGAATATCCACACTAGCTGTAATATTTTTTAACATGTGCTTTTTCTTTTATTTTTTTCATGGTCACGATGCACAAACTAACACCATACATACTGAGAGAGACATATCGACCATGACTTTTGTTCTTTTTTACTAATTATGCTTTCATAGTGTAGTTATTCACTTGAAAAAATGTATACATTCTCTGTCTGTCTGTCTGTCTCTATATATATAACTGTATGACTTTGTTGGAGTTTGGTGAATGAACTCTAGATTAGTAATATGTCTTGATCACAAATCATATGGTATCACTCTTATAATTAATTTTGGGGTTTTATTTTTGTGTTATTGCACTCTATTGATAAAAAATTACACGTAGGAGAATAACTTGGTCTCTTTTCTAAATTTTGGCTGAACAGTAGGAAAGAACAAACACCGGACACTTGCACAAGAAGCATTTTACTTTTTAACTCGATCGTTTTAGAATCGTCTGTATCCAAAGAAACTTCAATTTCTTGATCATATCCCATAATGAATTCAACTATAATTGTTAAGATATACATAAATCAAAGTTTCCACAGAAATTTCAACCTCAACTGTTTCAAGCTGAATTATGTCTACTTATCCCCTCGATCAGACGAAAACCTATCAATGTTTGGCTGAGCTCTTTCAAATTTAATTCGTTTAGGAAACTAGCCAAAGAAGTTATCCAGTCATCTGAGCTGCCTTTATTATACATGTTAAACAGGGTAACAACAGCAAATAAGATTAGTTCCTGGAAAGTAGAAAATGCAATGGGACTCCAGCTTGGAGTCCTTTTCATGGTTGACCTGAAAGAAATAATAACAGAAGTAACCCGTTGTACAACAAACCTGCTCGATAGTGATGTATCTATCAATGGAAATTATTCCCGGATCAAGAAAGGCATAACTACTTGGATTGCAACAAGATGAAAAAAGGGATAGTGTTGCAAGCATTGAAAATGTCAACATGTTAATCACCAAAAAGCCATTCTTGAGCGATTTTTGTAGGCAGCAGATAAACTGGATGTTTGATTGCTATAATGGATCACTGTATCAAGTGCTAATGGTGGTGGCATAAGATTGCAGCAAGGTTAGTGCTTGCTCGGT
The DNA here is from genome assembly GCA_029582725.1 of Solanum chiquidenum. Taxonomy (NCBI): domain Eukaryota; kingdom Viridiplantae; phylum Streptophyta; class Magnoliopsida; order Solanales; family Solanaceae; genus Solanum; species Solanum chiquidenum. Next base: position 4,742 of record JAJOOS010003149.1, on the reverse strand, counting down.
TATAGCTCTATTCCTAGCACGCTTAACCCAATCATCAACAACTGCTGCCGCGTGAGTGTCCTTTAAACCCTTCTCAAGGGCATCAGCGGCTTCTGATAGTTTTCCCTGAGCCAAGAAACTCTCAACTTTATTTATGAGGGATTCAATTCCATCACCAGACTGGCCAGCCTCCCTAACCTGACGTAAGTACACAAAATTATCTTATGGGGAAGAAATACGAATTCAGTAAACTTTACTTCAATAATCAGATAGTTTAACTCAAAGAAGGGTAAATGCAAAGAAACCTTTAACCAGGATGCAACACTAGCCAAAGAATGTGTCAATATCCCACCACCACCTGGAGGAATCAGGCTAAAGTGCCGAAGTGTCCCCTTTAATGTATCGAACTGTCAAAATGAGAAGTAATTAGAAACAGAACCATCCAGATTTTGCTCAGGTACAAGCATCAGATATGCAGGCTTCAATGTAAGAGCTACAAATTCCAATAAGAAATCCTGCTCTCAACAGACACACAAGACTATAGACTTTAGGCAGAAGGAATAAAAGAAAAAACAAATTCAGATACCTAGCAGCAGAAATCACGCAATTTATAAGGAAAGAGTACTGTTGACAGATTTGATCGCAAGAGAAGCAAATTTAAATACTGGGATAATTTAAACAGTGACCAAATCTTCTATCTTTTTTTTTTTTTTTGAATCTGGTAACTTTACCAAACTCTTCTATCAGTCTTACAAATTGTCTGGTAGTGACAATTCAACCAGGTCAGGAAATAAGGAACCAGAAAAAGAGCCATTGAGTTTGCCCAAAAATATTAAATGTAGAAAAGGGAACATAGCAAATTTGAAATTAAAAGTTAAAATTACTAGAAATTCTTTTATAGCAGAGCATCTGCTTTCTCAAAAATTGGGGAAATTTTTTAGATTTAAATTTGATAACAAACCATGTGGAATCCCACTGTGACAAATAGTCTTTCTTCCAGAGAAATGGATCTTACACAATGGTCCAATGATTCTAGTGTAAGGATTTGAATTCTTGAAGCATAAACTGATTCAAACTCTGATATACCATGAAGGACAACAATAAATATACTGTAGTGAAGCAGTCTAAGGCCAGACATGAAGTACCTAATGGACTGAGCATATCATTACATCTACATCATGTATTTGTGCCTCAGAAGGTTAAACTCGGCTTTTATAGACACTCAATGCATACTTGATGTGCAAGTAGGCAGACTTTTAATGTTTCCAAATACTGACAATAAGAAGGCCGTCCTCTCTATGTTGCCAAGGAAATTGAAGACTGGATAATCACATGAGAAACTAGAGGAGTCTTCACCCACAACATGTATGGAATCAGCTCCAATAGGGTTGCTTAAAAGCTTTCGAGCCCAGGTGGACATTACTTACCGTTCTTTTTTTGTTCAGAATATGAGAGTAACAGGACCTAGCAAGGCAGCCAATGGGATCCCTTAGCAGAGTAGCCAGTTATCCTTTCTGCGAGCTCAAGGAAGTGCATGTGTATTGCAGATGGCAATAAAGGATCAAACCAAACCTTAGAGCTTAAACATTAGTGATCCTACACCAAGTTACAAATCCAGCTTTTCACGATCACCACAAAGATGAACCAAGATAGACCCAAACCAGAAATTTGTGCAAGGCATGTACCTCTCAAATGATTCAACTCTATGAACCATCAGTCTGTCTTGTCAGTCTTGCACCCCGAGGACAGTGTGACATCAAATTTGGCCCCTATCCAGAATGTTAGTTTTTTTGTGGCCCTTACTCGTTCTCTTTGCATTATAATTCTCAACACCCAATCATGGCACCTTCAAAACAATTATCAGATCTAAACTGGTTGCAAATTTTTGTCATAGCTCTATCACCCATATATTTGGTATTGAAAAAATTCAACGTCTAAGATCCAATCCTTGGAATATTTTAGAAATGAATTGAAGTTAACCAAAAACTTCAATACCGTCTCGTCCATGGAGTTCCATATTGAAACTTCCTAGAGGTTCATACTAGTGCAGATCCTACATGGAGTTCTAAATCTTGGAAACTGACAAAACTTAACATAAATATAACTTGGAGGTCCCAAATTAGATTAGGTCTTTTTTTTTTTTTTTTTTGAAACTGGTAACTTTCAAATTAGATTAGGTCTTCCTGACAGCTGTTCTCAGGATAACACTAATCTTTGGATGGACAACAAAAAGAACCAGAGTTACAGCTCTTCAAACACTTCATATAAAGATAAATGAAGCAAAAACACTACTTAAAAACTGTAAACTAAATTATCCTGTTCCTTTGCAATCAGGATCATTGCTTTATCAATGTATCACCTCCTCTACCATTCCATTTCTAAGGATTTCTTTTTCACCAATATGGAGAGAGAGTTACAGTATCAGGTTCTTCTTTTTCGAACTTGGCATGAAATTCAGAAGACAAATGAATGCAGCAGGGAAATGAAGATTTCTCCAGCTGTAGTAGTAAGAACGTAGTGAAAAGGAAACAGCAATGCATCACATGGAAAGACTAAAGAAAAAAGGAGATAAATATCCCTTTTCGTTTTCTTTTGTGAAGGAGAGAGAAGTTACTAAGTGGATATCCCATCCAGGCTTTATAATAGGGGTAAAACATAGGTCACAAACAGCTAGCAAGAAACTGATCTATAAGCAAAGGAAATGTTCAGCACTAAATCACAGTACAAAGCATAATTCTACAGTGTTTCAGATGCTTGCCTTATGATTCAGTTGTAATACAGTATCTGCACCATATCTCTGTGTTTCTTCTGGAAGAGAAGATAGAACCAAATCCAGCAGTGAGTTGTTATCTATCCCTTCAAGAGAAGTCTGAAGAACTTCTATTTCTTTTTGAATTGGTAACCCTCTGGACAATGCATCTTCCAGAGCAAGCACCCCCTGCAACAATGAACAATCAAAGGATCCCATCAGTAGAGCTTAAACACTTGACACAGGTTTTAGCTAATAGCCGGTAGGTAAGCTTTTTTTGTACCCAATCATTCCCTTCTAATACCCTTGCCTGGGAGTACAATTATGGAAAAATAACTGGTTTTACAGCTTAACAAACAAAGAACAAATCAGTATCAGATCACTCCTGTTCTTACTTCTTCCTCAGCAACAACCACTGTGCTATTCTTTTGGTTGGATGCATTACATTACTTCTATTTTAAAATGGATAATTTATTTATGTTCTAAAATTTAATAGCCTTTATTGACAGTATGGTTTTTAACTTCCAACTTCAGAATGAGTAAGATATCACCTTGTTAAATTACAGTACGAATTTCTTTCCCTTATTATACAATTTTTTTTTATAGTTTTTTTCTCTTAATATACATAATCTTTGGGAAGATGTAGACTTCATGAAGCATGAAAGCCAACGGCCATTTTTTTCTGATTAGAACATGAGAAAGCTAAGACTTGAGCTATAGGAAGAGTTCTAAACTTGAGTTTCAGAAGTTATTTAGCAATAGCATAAATGAAAAATGGTGTTACTGGAATGGTGATTAGGGCATCTCCAACCCAAACACCAAATTTTACACCAAAAAGGAGTATTTTTCTCTCTCTTCATTATTATATTATTATTTCTTATTTCATAAAACAAATTCTTTCTAAAACATTCACCATATATAATTCATATTATTTCCTTTTATAATCGTTTAATATAAAATTATTTTGTACCATAATTTTTTAAATAATATAAATTGCTAGCAAATATTATACATTATACATAATAATGGATAATACAAATAAAAGTGAAATCATTAATGAAATACAATTAAATAAAGTATTGATGTATACTTTATTATACCCCATACAATTCATATTTAATAGTATTGATGGATCCGGAAAGAATCTCTCAGATTATTAAGTTATTGTTGTAATTTTTTTAAATTTTTATGTTTTGTTGTACTTTTTAAAATTACTATGTATTTTATATTTCAATTTTGATGTATGTCAATGACTACTTTGTTGAATGTTTATTATTTTCGGTTATTTTTAAGTACATTGTATTATTTGTTTAAAAATTTATATGTTAGCATTTTTAATTTTTGTGAAGGTTAATTGTAGTTATATCCAATTATAATTTCCAGTAGAATTAACATAAATTTAATTTTTTTAAAAAGTCTTTAAATAGAAAAAATAATTTTTAAAAAAGCTAAATTTTATATCTAAAATTAATATTATAAAAATATTACATAAAAAATAATTAAATATACAAGAGATTTAATTAAAACATACAATTTATATAATGTTTAATTAAAAGTCTGTATAAGTGTGATGAATAGTGTTACACCAAATTTGGTGTAACACTATTCACACACCAAATTTGGTGTAAAAATTGGTGTGGGTTGGAGCTTAAAACACCAAATTTAGGATTTGGTGTAAAATTTGGTGTTGGGTTGGAGATGGTCTTACCAGAAACAAGTGAGATGGTTACATTAGAAATTATTTAGCGTAGATTTAGGAAAGCTGCAATTGTTCCAAACAGAATTCAAGATCATATTTCATAGAGAAGTAGCAGCTGTTAGCCAAATTATTTTGTATGTGTTGATGGTATTTCAGGAAAACAGAAAAATGGCAACGATGGTTGTACATTGGGTTTACCAACTAATGTGGCCGTTAGCTGGTCATTAGGAAGGGAAGATGGTTACTGTTGAGAAAATTTTGGCAGAGTTTGCGGAAACTGCGAGTTTCAAAATGATATTCAACACCATTTTTGGT
>JAJOOS010003148.1:0-20097 GCA_029582725.1 Solanum chiquidenum | reverse complement strand
CACACACTCAGCTCGAGAGAGTGAGTGGGTTAAGGCGTAGGCTGGTCTTCATGCGGCAAGTGGGTGTTCGAGAGGAACACATTTGAAATGGGGTAAGTTGCTCGAGAGAGAGCTTATCCCCATTAAAGCTTAGCCTAGTCACAATTACTCTATGAATCTTCTATTAAAAGCATGTACCCAATAATCTAGCTTAACCCGTATTCCCGTCACATCCCAAGGATCCCCTCTCATTGCTTAGAAACACTTGTTTATTTTATTGTGTTTTACTTACTAGTGACAAAACCCCCCATTGTTAATTGACACGTTTGTGTCCCTCCTTTAATTTACAATGTTTTTACTCGTTAATGTATTTAGCTACGACTAGTTAGAACTAATTTTTTTTCTATAAATTCTCAAAACCACTCTCTTGGGACGATCCCAACCCTTGGTTGGGTTACTAAACTATTGTACAATCGTAGACACTTGCATCTAAAGTTGTGTCTTGATTACACAAACATCAAGGAGCAGTGCAACCAAGCAAGGAGGTTACCCATCAAGATGACAGGGACTCAGTTTTATGCCTTTCCTAGCAAGACCGAGGTTGAGGGTCTAATGCATTGATCACAAGTACTATTATTGTTTGTGACTGGATGGCTAATGTGTTGTTTGATCCGGGTTCTACTTATTATTATGTGTCTGTGGGATTTGCCTTAGAATTTGATATGATTTATGATATACTTGATGCCCCCATCGATGTTTCTACCCTAGTTGAAGAGTCAGTCATAGTCACCCATGTATATCGTGTTGTCCTGTTGTGTTATGGATTTTAAGATTTGGGTTGATTTGGTTATGCTGATATGAATGACTTGATATAATCTTAGATATGACATGATTGTCCTCCTATTATGTTGTGCTTAATGGTAATTCTAAGTCGGTAACTCTAGATATCCAGGGTAGGGAAAGGTTAGAGTGGGAAGGGGTACAAGCCTAAGTCAGCTAAAGTCATATCTTTAGTGTGGGGTAGGAAACTGGTGGGGCAGGATTGTTTGGCGTAATTGGCTCATATTCGGGATGTTGAGGTTGAGTCTCCCTCTATTGAGTTTATTTCCTGTGGTGTCAAAATTTAGAGAACTGTTTCCTACTGATTTTCCTGGTATGCCTTCGAATAGAGATATAGATTTCTGCATTGACTTGGAAACTGACACTCATCCCATTTCCACCCCTCCGTATTGTATGGCTCCGGCAGAATTAAGAGAGCTTAAGGCTCAAATCCAAAAGCTTCATGATAAAGGTTTCATCCGTCCTAGTGCTTCCCCGTGGGGTGCTCCTGTCTTATTTGTTAAGAACAAGGAGGGTAGTATGAGGACTGGTGATTTTATCTTAAGCCATAAATAAGTGGATTGTTATTGGAAGGACAAGCTTATGGATAAATAAAATCCTATTGAGTATGCTTGGGTGAAGGCAATTGAATATTTTAGTAAGAAAGTGCATATAAAATTGGGTTAGTCCTTTGAATTTGATGGGTATACCTGAGTTTGAGGTGTCGTGTTAATGAAAAGGTTGACTTCGTAGTGATAGTTAGGGCTGACTGATCATAATGGTAATAAGAGTTTGTGATGGAATGCAATTATATAATAAGATTATTGGTTAAGTGAATTTTGTTTAGTGATTACCACTTGCGAGTATCTAGGGTTGTGGTTTTCTAATATTTGGTGGGTAACGTGGTAGTATGGATAATTTTCAGAGATGGTGGGACACCACTCGAATATAATTTAAAGAGCTAGAGTCATAATGAAGAAAAAATAGTGGGATGTGGTACAACTTTTAGAGATACGCGAGAGCAAGAATATTTTATTTTGATTGCAAAGGCTAAAGAGATATATTCAGGGGGGGTAGATAATTGGGTTCAGAGACGTGTGATTTCATTTGTTTTGTTGTGGCTATGGTAATAGTGTCACGAGTCCATCAGATTGGTTAAAAACTATTGGAAAAGACTTAAGAAAGGAGTGTACAAATATTAGCTCGAGTGTGATGATAAGTGCTTTTGTTTTTGCTTGATTTTAGTAATGAGTACGATTGAATTTTTAGCGAAAGGTATTGTATGATCGATGGAGAGGCGATCAATGATAAGCGAAGAACCATGAATTCATAAAAACCTTCAAGGTATAAGCTAATGTTCATAGATAAGGGGTTTGTGTTATACAGTTGAATTTACAAGTCATATTTTTTTATTGTAAGTTTACATTCGTGGTGATATTTGTTTCACGGTATGAGTTGGCAAGGTGAGAAATGATCATTTGTATCAGGCATTGAGCATTTGAAAGGACTTACACATGCGTTGAGTAGTAAGGTTTATTACGGTAGATTGTTAAGTACCCAAGATGGGTTTTCATTTAAAAGTGTTGCTTTATAGTAAGGTAAATGGTCGGAGTGTTCATGATGGTTGTTAATATTGAGAGGGTGGACTTCAGTAGAAGGATGTGAAGAGTATCTAGAGTCAAGTGAATGGAAATGGCTGGTATCGCCACTTTAGAATAAAACCTTTAGCGTTATTCGATAAATTCTTAGGTGACCACCTATTCCATTTTTGTTCATGGTTGTGAGTATGATGCACTAGATATGCTCACGCGTGTTTTCACTTTTGCGGGTGGATCCCTAGTGGTGGATTAGGTGTACTGATCCTGCGATGTTTTCTTGGTTGAGTGGGATAATTTGGGAAGATGTGGTTATTTTAGATGACTTATGTGGTGTTGTCTTGTAGTTGTTAAAGTATTTTAGTGGTTTTACATGTACCACCTTGCTTATGAGAGTTTATAGAAGAGCTACCATGCGTATCTATGGTTTTTCGACAATCTTAATATTCATCTAGTCGTCAAGGTCATGTATCGATTATGTGTGGTTGAATGTGGGGATCATTGGGTCCAATTCTACTATTCTTAAGAGGTAATCTACAATTACTAAATCTAGCATTTCGATAGTGTTGTTGGAGGGTTTGTATGCTTGGACATATCCCTCGATGAGTATGTGATTTCTAAAGATCAAATTTTTGTAACTTAAGATCATGGGAATTTGAGTTGTGAGATGGAGATGTTGATAAGAACTCTGATTGTTTGGGTATTATGAGTGTATGTTGGTTGGTTCAGGTTCACCTCTAATTGTGGCGAGTTTTGATATAGGATTTTATCATGGTTATGTGAGAAAGGATTCATCCTCATGTTTGTGTCAAAGTCCTTGATAGCATGTTGCAGACATGTGTATGACCAGCTTTGGTGGTTATTGGGAATAGCTCTGTTGTTAGTTAAGTGTACATAAAACAATAATTATCACTCGAGTATTGTGATGACTTCATTGAAACATTGTATGGGAGGATGTGTAGGTATTCAATTGGTTTGTTTGGGGACGAAGATTATACCATAGAGTGAGACTCAGTTTTCTTAAACAAGACCTTATGTATGAGGAAGAGTCAGTTGAAATTCTTGGTCGCGATGTTCAGAAGCTAAGGACATACGAGACAAGTATCCCCAGTTGTTCAGTGATTCAAGTACTACTCTACCCTTACTTTAGCCAGTCCTTCCTAGTTGATCACTCGGGGACGAGTGATGGGTAAATTGGTATCTATTGTAACGACCTGATCTCGTCGTTAGCGCAAAGTCAACGGGGAAAGAATTGGGGCCAAAATTTTTTTTGGTAGTAACTTGGAATTTCCTAACCTAGTCAAGATTTGGACGAAATCATAGTTAGTATGGTCTAGGGAAATCTAGAAATGAATGAGAGGCCTAATTATGAATTTGATCACAATAGTGGATAACTAAGACGTTAAGGAACGCGTATGACTTAACGAAATCAAATTCGAGCGAGTAGAACTCCCAAAGCTGCTCTTAGTGCGAACGGGTACTTTCTAAGTGTCATAGGCTGAAGGTGTGTTGTAAAATGGGGGTTCGGAACTCTTAATTTAGCTCTCTATCTCCGTGCAAGCCACCAAGATGGGATTATTCCCGCCAGGGCGGGTCCACTGTAGCGGGATGAGGTCTGCTGTGGCGGGACAGTCGCGACTTAAGTCAGATATAAATTCCAAAAATGTGGTTATTCTGCAACATTCGATCTTGAGGGCTAAGGAACGACCCATTAATATTTCTTGAAGGTTTTCCACCTATTCTAGCACCAAAGGTAAGGTTCTTACTCTCCGAACCCATTTTCGATTCGTAGAACGTAGTTTCTTTGGTAATTATCATTGGGGAATGGTTTTGATCTGAAGTTAATGGTGGAAAAAGCCCTAATCTAGGTATGAGGATCAAGGGTTTGATCTAGGGTTGATATTATTGATTATGATACAGGTAATTAGGTCTTGATTATTGATCCTCGTGTTAAATTGATTGTTTGTAGACCAAGAACAATCAGAAAGAATCCGAAAAGGGAAGAATCAAGCTTCTTAGGGGATTCAAGCTTTGTTCGAGGTAGGTGATGGTTGTGATTTCATGTTGGTGTGATGTATGTTAGTAATTACTTTATTATAATGCATGTATGTATGCGAATGTTGCATTATTGATCACACTAATCGTAAATGAGGATGATTGAATAATTGTATGCCATGAATCATGACTTGATTGTATGATTATGAGAATGTACATTGTGATTATGATTGTGTCTTGTTGAATTGATCGGGTGTTACGTTCCAGCACACTAACTTGGATCAGGTGCCACGTTTCGGTGCTTATATGGGACCGAGTGTCACGTCTGGCACACTAACTTAGATCGGGTACCACGTACCGGTACACTACAGTTTGGGTATGGTTCCATGAGAGGACCATTGACTTAACATGACTGTATATCTTGAGATTTGTGAAATTGTACGTTGCCGTAAGTGATAGTTGATATTGTATATGTTCGGTGTATGTATGTTTATGATTGTTGTAATGACTTATATATGTTCACCTATTGGGATAGCCGCGTGATTTTACCAGTACACTGTGGTTGTGTACCGATACTGCACTTGCTCTATCTTTGTTGAATACAGGGCATCTTCAGGCATCTACTGACAGACCTCGTCTAGAAGATCAGTGAGTAATCGAATTCAAGGATGAGCCAGTTCTTCTGGGCTGCAATGAGTTCTCTTTTTGTCTATGTCCACATCTTCGGACTTAGACTAGTACTTTATGTTTTCTTATGTTTAATTGGGTTGTACCCATTTCCTTTAGACTTATGATCCTTGTTAGAGTTTTTGTACATTGACTTTCAGGTTCTAGGCGTTATTTCCGCAATCGTTTGATTAGACTTTTGGAGTTTATGGGAACTCTATTTTTTCTTAGCATTTAAACTTGCTTCTGTATCTTTAAATGCCTTATGCCTTAGTTGTTGGTTAAGTTGTTTAGTTTGGGTTGTAGTAATGGTTCTCCCACCGGAGGGTTAGTGTGGGTGCCAATCAGGATGGTCTGGGTCATGAAAAAATTATATATTATATTATATTATATTATATTATTATATATATATATATATATATATATATATATATAAAATATAAAACATAGAATATATACTAAATTGGGTGTTTTAAGTTGGGGTATTATAGTAATTTAACATTCAAGTTAGGGAGTTCATGCTTTTAAGGTAGTAATAGATAGATAGATAGATAAATAGATATAGATAGAAAGATATAGATAGATATGATTCAATAATCACCCATTAACTTTGCCTTTTTGCATAACACATATATGTGGGATGAAAAACAATTTTGTGTTAGTGAACGAATGATGTACTAACATGTGGCAAGAGTGATCGATCAAAACGGGCCAAAAGAGAGTTTAGTCGACATCTTCAGAACAAGACTGATGAAGGCAACTCAGTTCGGAAAGATCTAGAGTCGATACCTCTACAACCAGTATCATGTCAATAAGGCCCGTTTAGTTCCAAAGACATGAGATCGGATGTTGAACCATAGCCAAATGAGATAAGGATGAGATAATCTTGTAATTATGTATATTATGGAAGAGGTTGAGATTTCTGTTGACCGGTACGCAAAGCTTCTGAAGATGTCATGATTTAGTAGAAGATCTTGGAGAGGTGATTTTAATGGAGGTTGCTTAATAGCATCCGCGATGGCATATTTCCATTAAAGTTGATGGTTTCAATGAAAAATCAAAAAGATATTTATCATTGAAGAAAAGCCGAATAATGACCAAAGAATTATAACAACAAGTGGAAAAGCCGAATAATGACCAAAGAATTATAACAACAAGTGGACTAAGTTTTAAACATATTTCATGGGAAAAGGTTGAGCCAAAGAGTCGAAAGATTGGGGCCACATGAAGTCCAAGATGAGGGCCCATATGGAGCCCAACATGAGCACAAAAGAGAGCTGAAATTTCAGCACAAAGTGTGTTGAATTCTCGCCCAACAATTGTAACACTCCAAAAATGTCTAAAGTTAAGACTCAAACCATTCTTCATTTGTGAATAAGATCGTGCCGGATGATTCTTAAATTTCCCATATATGTAAAGGTAATTTATTTTTATTGTGGGAATGAATTTGGATATGAATTAAGGTCACTAGAATCCCCTAACACAAAGTTGAGTTCAAAGCCTCAATACCAATTAAGTTTTGATGTAAAATTCTACTTGAGTCAACTTCAAATGAACATATCTCGTAGAATATAAAAAGTTACGTGGCCCATGACTTATCAAATTGAAAGCATTTGAATCTTCTTTCCAACGGCACTAATTTCACGTCCATCCGAGTTTCAAGTAATAAGTTATGGCAATTTTAATAATCTAATATAGTGCAGTGACGAATTAGCCGAAGGGAAAACATTAAAAATGATCATTTTTGTCTTTTTACTTCTAAGAAAACCCTAAACGAATTTCTTGACTAATTAAAGGCCCAAACCAATCATTTTTTCATCTCTTAATCCAATAGTCACTTTTATCTCAAATCCTAAGACATAACCCTGAGGAAAAATCCTAGTAGAAGACTTCCATTGAAGATTCTTTCAATCTTTTTCAAGATTCTCCTTCAAGTTAAGTCCTTCTCCAAGAACTCCATTTTTTCCAATTCAAATTCCTCCATACAATTATGAATCACTAATGAATTATAATTCTTGGCCATAGAGATTTCGAGAAACTAATTGTTCTCCTTCAAGCTAGTGTTTCAAGGCTCCTCATCAAGTTCTTCTTCAAGATTATTTAAGAACTTTTCTCTTCCAGGTATGTAAGGCTATCATAGTGTTGGACTAGTTCATCCTCATGCCCTACATATACTTCCAAAAAGATAAAGAGTAAGCTAGGGTTCTGTCCCTAAATTTGAGTATTCTTGAGATGAGTTGATTTTGAGTTCTTGAGTTCCTGATTCTTGTTGAAATTCTATTCCTAATTGTTGAATTGCGATATGTTATGCATTTATATTTTTGAGTTGATTCATTCATTTTTATATTTCAACATGAACCCTATGAATTGAGTATTCTTGAAATGATTAGAATCGTTGAGTTTTGAGTTCTTGGGTTCTTGAGCTTTGAGTATTGACTTTTTTATTGTTATTGAGATCTTTGAGTTGATTCGTTCATGTTTATATTTCAGCATGAACCGTATTTTGAGAATCTTTTAAAGCCAACATTTTTATTTTAAAATGAATTTTTGAGAAAGTAAAGAGAAGTTTGAGAAAGAGTTTTAAGCAATATTTGAGCAAGAGTACAAGGGAACTAAGTATTTCCCAAATATCTCATTTTTTCATGAAGAAAGATAGTATTATTTTGAGAAAAGTAAAAGAGTTTTCAGAAATATTGAGAGTACAGAGCAGTTACCTTTTTTAAGAAGATAGTTTGAGAAATTATCTCAAACAAGAGAAAGAGTATGCTTTATATATTTGAAAATGAGTATATATATACTATTGGGAGTAATATTGAGCACCGATATGGGGATGAGTTCAGACAACTCAAAATCCTCATAAACCATGTCTAGTGAACATGGCTACAAAATCATACTTTTTAGATGAATCCTTATTGCTTAGTGAATCAACTTAGTTGAGGTGTCCTATATCCTGGCACTATATAGGACAGTTCTCACAATGTGAGCGAGATGTTGTTTCATCACGTAGCTCACAGTGATGGTTTTCGGTTAGAGAATCTCAAAGTTATATGATGATCTCAGAGGTAAGAAAGTATTTTTGTAAATTTTAATGATTTCACTCCTTTATTTCTTTACATTTAGTTGAGTATATATCTATATCTATTGATGTCCTTTCATTTAGTTATTTTTTATTCAGCTATAACACATACTCATACATTCAATGTAATGATATCATTCGACCTGCATTTTTTAATGAAGCATATACAGGTTCCTAGAATCCACAACAAGAATCCCTTAAGATCCCTTCATCAGCTCGTCAACTTTTGAGAAAGACCTCATATCTTCCGAAGAACTCCAGTTTTATGAGTTGTTAGTAGTAGTTCTTTTAGAAGTCGTAGGTCTTGTCACAACACTCATCTTTGTATAGCAGAGGGCTCATATATAGATAGTTTTGGAGAGTTAGATATTTTATTCAAAACTTATGTTTAATACCCAGTGTATTCAGAGAGTTTTGAGATTTATTACACTATTGATTTAGTATTTCTTTCAGTTTGATGCTTGTATATGCATGAGTTATTAGTCTTCCGCTTGTAGTCAGCCAGGATGAGGGTTCGCTTGGGATGCAGCAATTATTCTCGAGTGCCGGCCACATCCAGGGTGTAAGCTCGAGTCCTCACAACAATGGCTGAAAATCACAACAATATAGAGCCCAAATATGAGATGAAGTCATATGGGCTTTGGGGGCAAGTTTACCAATTTTCCCCTTATTCTTGTTAGCTAATTTTTGAGAGAAGTTTGATATTTTTTTACATGTTTTCCTAGTTTAAAGTTTCCTAGTTTAAAAGTTTCCTAATTAAAAGTAGGCTTTGAATCATGCTATTTGGAATAGGTTTCCCCTATATATAGGGGTGGATTTTTTTATTTTCAAACGACATGATTAATATTATTTGAGAGGTTTCTCTTCTTTACACCTTTTTTTATGGTGACTATATGTCACTCCCCTAGCTAGAAAGGGGTAGACATCAAGGATATACACAAGCACCTGCTAAATATCTTATTAATCTCACGCCAAAGCTGAAGATTTATAAGCATCAGAACCTATATGAAGACACATACTAAAACATAGATAACAAAAGGGTCCGTTGGGCTACTTTACAACGGAAACAGGACTAAGTCTATGAAGCCTCTAAAGAGTATGCCTCTAAGAATCTAATAACTAGTCATGACAGGACCCCGACATACCCATTCTGATATATGTACATATGTAGCAAAATATAGGCTCCAAATATCTGATAGCTCCAGGTAGAGGTTGAGGTTACCAACTGCTAAATTGGAAGTCTCTAGTCTACTGAAAATGCTTGTTGTCCTGAGTACCTGAGCCTGTAGTGATACAAATGAAACACAAAAAATAATAGGGACGTCAGTACATACAAAATATGTACTGCTATGTAAAGTAAACTGAATAACAAGTAGACATCAAATATCATGATAGGCAAATCTGAGCATGTGTATGTAGGAGACATAATCTGTAACTGGAATTGTGACCAACCTCAATGGTCCTCATCGAACATTTTATGGCTTAGTCATTTATATATATATAACCCCTATATTTTTCCTAGGTTTTATCTTTACTTCATTATATTTCTTCTTTGCTCTTTGTAAAGCTAACTGTCAGGGAATCACATGATGGCCTACTAATGGCGATTAGTGAACCCTGTATGGCATCTGTAGCCCACTGTCACGACCACGCGTGAAATCTCATATTCTGGTAACGAGGTCTACCAAGGTACGCCCCCCAAGGCTCCTGCATGGTCTGCCCGCAGGCCTGTATCAGTCAGGTGAATCCACGATGGGAATTCCAGCTGACCATATCTGAATTTTGTGCAGGAGAGTAGCGTCGCACGTAGTGGCCCTAAATATACCCACCCTATGCTGCGGAGTACTCTATAATCTTAACTGCTTGCAATTATTTATAATAATTAATTCATTAACCACATAGATCGTGATACAATTCGTGATTACATTCTTTAGCTTGAGAATCATATATATGGTGACCTATGCACTTACGAACAGTCTGTGGCTGGCTGCTTTCTTTAAATTTATGCAACATGTACACCGCTAACTTCTAAGAGTTTCAACTATGGACTAATGTAGTTGTGTGAAACATATTGCTTCCTTGAAGAGTACTATAACTCTATAGGTTTAGGACCCAACATGTGAGGTTTTATAAAATCTATAGTGACATTTATCAGAAGAACATGTGAGTTTAGGTCCTGCCTTAAGGGCAAAAGAGGTTTTAACTTTACATACCTTAATTCGGGACTTACTATCTTACGTCGTCAAACTCATTTGCTGGCAACTTTATCTATAACATAAAATCATAAAAGGATAGTATAAGAAACTAATCAAGAGTCACAACAATGCGAAAAACACAATAATGGTTCGCGAGCGACAATCTCAATAATTACCATAGATGAATGGTGTATCACCACACCCTTCTCTTTCTCTACATTACAAGTAGGTTTATGACTTATTTACATGTTCAGTATTACTCCTCATACTTTAACCATAAAGAACAAGCCCCCTTAATCATCCACACTTAACATAAAAGTAAAACTTATGACCTCCGATCACCATCCCACCGGTTCCTTGTTAACGAAGTCAAATTCCTTTGTAAGCTCATAGTTTAAGTTGGTAGAGAACTAATGCCATAAATTAAAATAATAGGAGCTCATATAAACAGCTACAACATATTCATAACGACTTAGGAATTTCATCAAACACTTGGTGACCGACAAACTTTCAAGAACTATAATAGTCGCGTTCTCTATACCTCGCCTTCTGTTTTAATGTAACCATCTTACCTCCCCAATACAATACCATTGACCCCTTATTTGGTCAAAACCACAGCCAACACAACCTTCTACAAACTCCCTCCTCACCAAAACATCAAATACAATGGGTAAAACATGGACTCACGGCTTCCTATCACCGTCCCGTGAGTCCTACCCACAAATTATAGTTAAAACATCCTTGGAATACTATTTATGAAGATAGAAGAGGATTGATACCTATATATAAAAAAAACCCAGCCCCTGCCCTTCTTTATTCTCCAAGAACAATACTTTTTCCTTCAAGAAAACATTTAGCAAAGTATATCTATAGGTCTATGGAGAAGAAAACACTTGATTCTTGAAGAAACAAACTTACCTTAAGCTATGGTGGATTGAAGATAAGAAAAACTTGATGAAATACTTGAAACCAGTCCTTACACATTCTTGAGTATATGAGAAAGTATATCCCAAACTTCTAATATAAAATCAACAAGTTTGGCCGACTTTCTCTGAAGTGCCACATGTCCCGCAGTGATTGGGCAGTGCGCGCGTCTGTCGTAGAATGAACATAACATTTTACTCCGATATTGTTTTAACGAGTGGTTTGTTTTGATGGAAACTAGACTCAAATACCTTCAATTGGATAGATTGTAGGCCCTGTAACTCGTTATATATTAGGAGATATGCTCGTTCAAATTCAGATGCGAAATGAGATCATTTGTAGTATTCCTCCACAATGAACCTTTAAACTTTAATCTTTTCTTTAATGATCTCTTTGGCCTAAAACTTTTGTTTAACCCTTAAAATGACTAAATATAAGGGTTACATGGTATGCTTAACCATTTTCAATGATATACCTCCCCCGATATCACATCTATACCTCCCCCGATGTCACATCTATACATTGGTGTTTACTAGTCACAAGTGTATTTTAAGTTACGGGTTATTACATTATCCTTCCCTTTGGATCATTCGTCCTCGAATGAATTTTTTTTAAAATTGACAGAGTTTCCTTTGAAACAGGCCTATCCAAAACCTGTTATCCAACAAAAATACAAACACAATATTTCAGAGAGCATCACCACCTAATAATATGCAACAGATATTCACTAGGCTCTACTTGGCCTTATACGAATTGAAACTACACTAAATAATATAATATACCTTATAATGTGGATGTTTCAACTTTGAGGAACATGTGGTGTCTGTATCAAGTACCTGAACATATAACATATAATAAAGCAGTACTACAAAGTACTGGCAAAACATATACTCAAATGAGAGGAGTTATGACTTTAAGAACCCTTGTGTGGTTACCGAAATAAGTGGGGATACTTGGCGCTCATGTCAACCTCTGCTTCCTATGTGGCTTCTTCTATATTCTGATTTCTCCAAAGTACCTTGACTGATGCTACATCTTTTGTCCTCAACTTCCTGACCTGTCGGTCCAATATTGCCACTGGGACTTCCTCATAAGATAAGTGTTCTGAGAATTCCATACCTTCTGTGGGAATAACATGTGTAGGATCTCCCAAGCATTTGTGTACCATCGACACATGGAAGACCAGGTGTACTGCAGCTAACTCTCGAGGCAAATCCACCTCATAAGCTACCTGGCCAACTCTACGTATAACTTTATATGGCCCAATATACTTGGGGCTCAACTTACCTTTCCTCCCAAATCTCATAACGCCCTTCATAAGGGATACTTCAAGAATACCCAGTCATCAACCTAAAACTCTATGTCTCTACGGCGTACGTCTGCATATGATTTTTGTCGGCACTGAGCCATTTTCAGTTGCTCTTTTATCAACTTTACTTTTTCAACGGCTTGGTGAACAAGGTCCTAATATTTGAGTTTCACCTACTTCAAACCAACCAATAGGCAATCTGCATCGATGCCCATACAGGGCTTCAAATGGAGCCATGCCAATGCTTCAATGATAACTATTATTGTAGGAAAATTCTATCAAGGTCATATGATCATCCTAATTACCTTTAAAGTCTAAAACACATGCTCTCAACATATCCTCAAGTGTTTGAATAGTTCGTTCGGCTTGGCCGTCTGATTGCGGGTGAAATGCAGTGCTAAGGTTCACCTGTGTGCCCAAACTCTTCTGGAATGATCTCGAGAAATGTGCCGTAAATTGGGCACCCCTATCTGAAATAATAGATAGTGGAGTCCCATGCAAGCGAACAACTTCCCTTACATACAGCTTGGCATATTCTTCGGCTGTGCTCCTGGATTTAACTAGCAAGAAGTGGGCTGATTTCATCAACCGATCAACGATCACCCAAATGGAATCATGTTTCTTAAAATAGAAAAGCAAACCTGTAATGAAATCCATATTAATAGCCTCCCATTTCCATATTGGAATGTCTATAGTCTGAGCTAGGCCACCGGGCCTCTAATGCTCTGCTTTAACTTGTTGGCAATTGGGGCATTGTGCCACATATTCCGCAATATTCCTTTTCATGTCATTCCACCAGTAGACCTCCTTAAGGTCATAATACATCTTTGTGGAGTCTGGATGAATTGAGTATCGGGAACAATGTGATTCATCCATGATTTTCTACCTTAACCCATCTATATTTGGAACACACAGTCTGCCTTGGCATCTCAAGTGCTAAATTGAATGCAATAATTCGGTGCTCACGAATCCCTTCTTGATACTATAGAAATATTGGATCGTCATACTGTTTCTGTTTCACCAATGCACTAATGATGATTCGGCAGTATTCTGCACGACTACGCCTCTATCTTCAACTTCAAGAAGTCGGACTCCTAGGCTGGCTAATTTGTGAACATCTCGTACTACTTCCTGTTGTACACATGGTAAATGTACTAGACTTCCCATAGATAGTCGACTAAGAGCATCTGGTACCATGTTAGCTTTACCTGGGTGGTAGAGGATGTTCACGTCATAGTCCTTCAACAACTCTAGCCACCTTCTCTGCCTGATATTCAAATCTTTTTGCTTGAAAAGATATTGGAGACTCTTATGATCTGTAAAAATATCAACATGTACCCCATACAAATAGTGTTGTCAAATCTTAAGCGTAAATATCACTACATCAAGCTCCAAATCATGAGTGGGGTAGTTTTGTTCGTGTTTCTTCAATTGTCGAGAAGCGTATGCTATCACCTTTCCTTGCTGCATTAAGATACACCCTAGGCCAATGCCTGAAACATCATAATAAACTACATACCCTTTTGTACCCTCTGGTAAGGCCAATATTGGTGCCTTAGTCAATCTATCTTTCAACTTTTGGAAGCTTGTCTCACACACATCGGACCACTAGAACTTCACTACCTTTTGTGTCAACTTGGTAAATGGTGCAGAAATAGAGGAGAATCCCTCTACAAACCTGTCGTAATATCCAGCAAGTCCCAAGAAACTACACACATCCATCGGAGTAGTAGGTCGAGGCCAACTCTTTACAGCCTCAATCTTTTGAGAGTCTACTCTAATGCCTTCACCAGAGACCACATGGCCAAAAAAAGCCACAGAGTTCATCAAAAATTCACATTTCGAGAACCTGGCATATAGTTGGTGCTCTCTGAGTGTTTGTAGGAAGCTCTCAAGTGATTTGCATGTTCTCTAGCATCACGTGAATATATCAAGATGTCATCTATAAATACAATCACATACATATCAAGAAAGGGTTTGAAAACCCTATTCATCATATCCATAAAGGCTGTTGGAGCATTTGTTAGTCCAAATAACATGACAAGGAACTCAAACTGTCCATATCTCATTCGGAAGGCTATTTTGGGAATATCTACTTCTCAAATCTTCAGCTAATGATATCTGAATCTCAAGTCAATCTTTGAAAAGCACTTAGCTCCTTGCAATAGATCAAATAGATCATCTATCCTTAGAAGGGGGTATTTTATCTTTATCGTCACTTTATTAAGTTGTCTGTAATCTATACACATCCGCATCGTACCATCTTTCTTGCATACAAATAGTACTGGAGCACCCCAAGGCGATATACTAGGGCGAATGAAACCTTTGTCAAGCAAATCTTTTAGCTTCTCCTTTAGCTCTTTCAATTCTGTTGGCGCCATTCTATAAGGCAGAATGGATATAGGCTGGGTACCGGGAACTACATCAATACTAAAATCAATCTCTCTAATTGGAGGTAGTCCTGGAATTTCGTCCGGAAACACATCTGGATATTCATTCACAACGGGAACAGAGTGAAGAGTCGCCATCTATTTCTTAGCTTGAAGGTATCTTAGATGGACAAGGTGATATAAACACCCTTTGTCTAAAATTTTGTGCCTTAAGATAGGAAATAAACCTTCCTCTAGGCATCATAACATTACCCTTCCACTCTAGGACTGGCTCGCCTGGGAAATGGAATCAAGCAACTTTGGCTCGATAATCAACTGTTGCATAACAAGACGACAGCCAATCCATGCCCATAATGACATCAAAATCAACCATTTCTAGCTCTATCAAATTTGCCAATGTGTCACGGCCACATATTGTTACTAGGCACCCTTAATAGATCCTTCTAGCTATAACACATTCTCCTACCAGAGTCGTTATGTAATAACTCTGGATCTACTCCAAATTTCTTAGAAACAAATGGAGTAACATATGATAGGGTAGCCCCTGGGTCTATCAATGCATATACATCATAAGCAAAAATAGATAAGGTACCTGTAACCACATCTAGGAATGCCTCTGAATCTTGAAGACTTTCTAGTGCATACATCCGATTTGGGCCAGCTCCACAACCAGATCCTCTACCCCTGCCTGTACCTCTCCTTGGTGGTGGTTGAGGGCCACATGATGAGGAAGGTGTTGATGCTGAGGATGCTCCTGCAAAGCCAGTATATTGTGGCCTATCACCTCTACCCTCAACTCGAAGCTTTGGACGATCATGTATCTTATGACCCTAAACTCCACAACCATAGCAAGTGATAGATCCATATCGACACTCTTCCAAGTGAGATTGGCCACAGTGTCTGTAAGTAGGTCGAGGTGGTAGTGCTCGACTAGAACCTCTCTGATAGTGGGGATTAGGTGCCCTCGAGGTCTGAGTCTGTTCCTGCCTAGGTCTCGATGACTGAGCTGGGGCACTAGCAGTTGAGCGGTCTAGTGATTGAGCCTGTCTGGGAGGACTTCTACTGGAGTAAGATCTAGCATCTCCCTGAAATATTCCAGCAGTCATATCCCTCTTATTTTGTTCCCTATCTCTCTCAGCCCTACGATTTTGTATACGGTCTTCTGTTTGCTGAGCATATGCCATAAGTCTTGTAATATCCATGTCCCAATTTAATGCAGCAACGGTGCAAGAGCCAATATTATGATCCCCAAGTCCACCAATGAAGCGATGCATCCTTGCATTTTGGGTGCTAACCATCTCAGGAGAAAATCTAGCCAACTGAGTGAATCGCATGCAATACTCCCTGACGCTAAGGTTATTCTGTCGAAAGTTTAAAAATTCATTAGCCCTCGCTTCCCTAAGCTCTAGTGGAAGAAAGTGATCCATAAAGGCCTTAGAGAACTCTTTCCAAACTGCTGGAGGAGCATTTTGTCCCCTAGAGTCCACCCGCATCTCATACCAATCAATGGCAACATCTTTTAGCTGATAAGAGGCTAATTCAACTACCTCAGTCTCAGAGATATGCATGACCCTGAGAATTCTGTTGATCTCATCTATAAACAGTTGTGGGTCCTCTGTCATCCTAGATCCTGTGAATACTGGTGGATTCATATGGAGGAAATCGCGTACTCTGGATCCAGCTGCCTCTTCTTGAACAGTACTAGGTGTTGCTGCATTTTGTCTTTGGACCTGAGCAACTACCAATTGAGTGAGAAACTATATTGCCCGTCTAAGATCTTGCTCTGAGGCATCTGGTGGTGGTACAAGTGGTAAATGAACTACCGTTGGTACTACTGGAGGTGTAGGAAATCCTATAGCTCCTTCTGTCTTGGGAATCTGAGTACCTGCCAGCATAGGACATGACAAGCTTTGCTGACCACTGGTCTGATCACCTACTAGTTGGGACTGCTCTAAAATGGATGCCTCATGAGTAGTTCTAGCAATGGACCTTGCGCCTTCTTTATCCTTGTCCGTACGAGACATGATCTGAATCACAAATGAAAGTTTCAGTCAGAATCAACTTTCTATGACTGAGATGTATTGTACGATCTAGATTATGAAAGAAGGTCACATTCCTGAATACCCATGTAGTCCCTAAATTATAAATATTCCACGAAACACATTTATAAGAAAGGTCCTACTAGACACGGCTTCATACACTCCCTGGGACACTTGAACCTTGGATTCTGATACTAAGTTTGTCACACACCTAGCTAGAAAGGGGCAGACATCAAGTATATACACAGGCACATGCTAAATATCTTACTAATCTCACGCCAAAGCTGAAGATTCATAAGCATCAGAACCTATATGAAGACACATACTAAAGCATAGATAACAAAAGGGTCTGTTGGGCTACTTTACAACGGAAACAGGACTAAGTCTACGAAGACTCTAAAGAGTATGCCTATGAGAATCTAATAACTAGTCAGGATAGGGCCCCGACATACCCATTCTGATATATGTACATATGTAGAAAAATATAGGCTCCAAATATCTGATAGCTCCAGGTAGAGGTGGAGCTTACAAACTGCTAAATTGGAAGTCTCTAGTCTACTGAAAATGCTTGTTGTCCTGAGTACCTGAGCCTGTAGTGATACCAATGAAATGCCAAAATAATAGGGACGTCAGTACATACAAAACATGTACATGTATGTAAAGCAAACTGAATAACAAGTAGACATCAAATATCATGATAGGCAAATCTGAGCATGTGTATGCAGGAGACATAATCTATAACTAGAATTGTGACCAACTTCAATGGTCCTCATCGAACGTTTTATGTCTTAGTCATTTATATAGATATAATCCCTATAATTTGCCTAGGTGATATCTTTACTTCATTATATCACTTCTTTGCTCTTTGTAAAGCTAACTGTCAGGGAATCACATGATGGCCTACTAATGACGATTCGTGAACCCTGTATGGCATCTGTAGCCCACTGGCACGACCACACGTGAAATCTCATAGTCTGGTAACGAGGTCTATCAAGGTACGCCCCCCAGGGCTCTTGTATGGTCTGCCCGCAGGCCTGTATCAATCAGGTGAATCCACGACGGAAATTCCAACTGACCATATCTGAATTCTGTGCACAATGTAGCGTCGCACATAGTAGCCCTAAATATACCCACCTTACGTTGCGGAGTACTCTATAATCTCAACTGCTTGGAATTATTTATAATAATTAATTCATTAACCACATAGCTCGTGATAAAATTCGTGATTACATTCTTTAGCTTGAGAACAGTCTGTGGATGGATGTTTTCTTTAAATTTATGCAACATGTACACCGTTAACTTCTAAGAGTTCCAACTGTGGACTAATGTAGTTGTGTGAAACATATTGCTTCCTTGAAGAGTACTATAACTCTACAGGTTTAGGACCCAACATGAGAGGTTTTATAAAATCTATAGTGACATTTATCAGAAGAACATGTGAGTTTAGGTCCTGCCTTAAGGGCAAAAGAGGTTTTAACTTTACATACCTTAATTCGGGACTTACTATCTCACGTCGTCAAACACCTTTGCTGGCAAATTTATCTATATACTAAAATCATAAAAGGATAGTATAAGAAACTAATCAAGAGTCACAACAATGCGAAAAACACAATAATGTTTCGCGAGCGACAATCTCAATAATTACCATAGATGAATGGTGTTTCACCACACCCTTCTCTTTCTCTACATTCCAAGTAGGCTTATGACTTATTTACATGTTCAGTATTACTCCTTATACTTTAACCATAAAGAACAAGCCCCCTTAATCATCCACACTTAACATAAAAGTAAAACTTATGGCCTCCGATCACCATCCCACCGGTTCCTTGTTAATGATGTCAAATTCCTTTGTAAGCTCATAGTTTAAGTTGGTAGAGAACTAATGCCACAAATTAAAATAGTAGGAGCTCATATAACCAGCTACAACATATTCTTAACAACTTAGGAATTTCATCAAACACTTGGTGAGCGACAAACTTTCAAGAACTATAATAGTCGCGTTCTCTATACCTCGCCTTCCATTTTAATGTCACCAACTTAACTCCCTAATACAATACCATTGACCCCTTATTTGGTCAAAACCACATCCAACACAACCTTCTACAGACTCCCTCCTCACCAAAACATCAAATACAATGGGTAAAACATGGACTCACGGCTTCCTATCACCGTCCCGTGAGTCCTATCCATAAATTATACTTAAAATATCCTTGGAATACTATTTATGAAGATAGAAGAGGATTCATACCTATATATCAAAGAAAACCAGTCCCTGCCCTTCTTTATTCTCCAAGAACAATATTTTTTCCTCCAAGAAAATATTTAGCTAAGTATATCTATAGGTCTATGGAGAAGAAGACACTTTATTCTTGAAGAAACCAACTTACCTTAAGCTTTGGTGGATTGAAGATAAGAAAAACTTGATGAAATACTTGAAACCAGTCCTTACACGTTCTTGAGTATATGAGAAGTATATCCCAAACTTCTAATATAAAAACAACAAGTTTGGTCGACTTTCTCTAAAGTTTCACATGTCCCGCAGTGATTGGGCAGTGCGCGCATCTATCGTAGAATAAACATAACATTTTACTCCAATATCATTTTAACGAGCTGTTTGTTTTGCTGGAAACTAGACTAAAATACCTTCAATTGGATAGGTTGTAGGCCCTCTAACTCGTTATATATTAGGAGATATGCTCGTTCAAAGTCAGATGAGAAATGAGATCATTTGTAGTATTCCTCCACATTGAACCTTTAAACTTTAATCTTTTCTTTAATGATCTCTTTGGCCTAATTTTTTTGTTTAACCCTTAAAATGACTAAATATAAGGGTTACATGGTATGCTTAACCATTTTCAATGATATACCTCCCCCGATACCACATCTATACCTCCCCTGATATCACATCTATACATTGGTGTTTACGAGTCGCAAGTGTATTTTAAATTACGGGATATTACACTATAGATTTATTTTAAGTTACGGGATATTACACTATAGATTTTAAGTTATGGAATCATGTCAATTTCCTATTCTATTGTAGTAGTTTGGATTTATGGGTTGATGTTGGTTCATGGCCTTGAAAGGGCAAGTTATAATCAAATTACATG